>JAMPIV010017783.1:0-208964 GCA_024509875.1 Oreohelix idahoensis | reverse complement strand
TAGTATTTTCGAGTGCAATACATCCAACAAGTCACCACCCACGTGACTGGCAAGCCCTCAATAGCTGGCGTGTGAAAGTCTGATGCAAGAGAAGCGGTAGTTCAGTTTTTTGGTGAGATTTTCTCGCAGTAGAGGGCAAGATGTTCTTGAGAAGACACCAGAACCCAGTGTCAGCAGAAGTTTGCACAGGGTATGGAGGTTTAGAAATTGAGCACTGGCTGTTTTGTTTAGCATTAGTTTATTTGCTTTATGTCACTGAAAAGGTTGTATGAATAAATACAGCCCCTGCATTAGGAATCTAGAGTTTTATTGTTGTACAGGACTGGTGCAAGTGTGCGAGAAAGTGATCACATATCAGAAACAACATCATCATTCCTCGCCCACACCCTATCACACAATGGTACATACAACCAAGGGCCGCAGATATGGGGTGGGGGTTGGGGGTTGGGGTGGGTTTGGGCTTATAAACTGGCTGATATAGTTTGTCTAAACAACGATGAGTACAACATATAAGGCTAATTTAACTGGCTGATATAATCTGTCTAAAACAAAGGTTACATACAATATATAAGGCTAAATTAACTGGCTGATATAATTTGTCTAAACAATGGTCCATAAAACGTAAAAAGACTAAATAACTGTCTGATATAAATTGTTTAACTCTTTCAGTCCCAAGCAAAAAAGTGGGTTTGGCCCAAGCAAAAATGGCGACACCAGTGCGTTTTTATTGTTGTTGTTTGGAAATAATTTTTTAAAATGTTCATATGCATAAATAACTTTGTTGTTGTATATGAAACTGAAGGTAATTGGATGTACTTTACTCTTGTGCTACAAGTATAAAAGCTTTCATTGAAAAATGATTAGTTATTCAAGGTAAAATGGAGGATCTGCGCTAAAAAAAAAAATGATTAGTTATTCAAGGTAAAATGGAGGATATGCGCTTAAAAAAATCACTTTAAAAATCTAAAATAAATATCTCAAAACAGAAACACGTTCACTCTTAAACACGTGCGGTATTTAAAAGAATGTACTTGCAGTCAGAAATGACGTTTTGGGTGGTTTGTGGGTAGTTATAATTAGAAACAGTCTCAAACACAGGCACATATACTAAAGGCTTTTTAAAGTCGATTGGGCCAAGCGCGTCTCTAACCCCTGAGCCTTTATAAAGTCGGATTGGGACTTAAAGAGTTAAACAACAGTACATACAACATATAAGGCTACTTAACTGGCTACTATACTCTGTCTAAACACCAGTATATACAACTTATAAGGCTAATTAACTGGCTGATATTGTATTTCTAAACAACAGTACACACAACATATAAGGCTAATTAATGGGCTGGTATAGTTTGTCTAAACAATAGTACATACAACATCCCACCTCAGTATTAGTATCATGATTCTGGAAGCCTCCATTATACTCCTGCTTACATTCATCAGAATCTGGATTTTGATTACAGTACATGATATATTTAAATTATTACATACTTTCTGACTGATTCTTTATTGCATTTTGACAAGCAGTTATTATAAAGTACAAGAATGTTTGAAACAAAAAAACACAAAATATAATCTATAGTTGTGTAAACTCTGTAAAATATGTACTGCCTTAATAATGCACTTACAAGAACAGTCTTTGAAAGTTTAGACTAATTTTCTTAACAAGAGGTTGTTGCTGTTTATATACAAGGGTTGCTGAGCTTTTCATCCTTTAGCAGCCAATGCTAAGTTGAAGGTCCCAACTAAGATGGTTTGGCCATGTCTGCAGAATGGGAGAAGATCGGCTACCACGACAAGCATGGGAAACAAAGAGCCAGGGATCCAGACCCCCAGGATGACCCAGAGTCCGCTGGGAGGACAACATTAGACAATCTTTGAAGGACCGAGGACTAGAATGGAACCAGGCCAGGAGGAAGACCGCTGATAGAAGTCTGGCGCGCTCTCTTCCAAACCTCTACACCTCACGGTAGAAGGGGAACGACTAAGTAAGTAAGTAAGCTAAGTTGAAGAATTTTTATGTGTTCTGAGGCTGCTAATTGATACTGATTAAAGTATTTGTGGTCAATAATCAATATACCCTTTAGCTCCCCAAGGAGCATAGGCCTTCAACAAAGACACGCCAAGCCCTCCTGTCAAGTGTCAACAGCTCAAGTCCTCCTGTCAAGTGTTAACAGCTCAAGTTCTTTCCATGTTTTCTTCATCAGTTTCATTTCTCTCCAGCTCTCTTCTCCATGTGTTTTTTAGTCTACCTCTGATTTTCTTTCTATGGGGATTTCAGAACAAGGACCCCCTTCTAATGCTATCAGCTGGTGTCCTCAATGTGTGTTGTATCAATCACCAGCACCTTTTTCTCATCTCTTGTTCCACTGGCACTTGTCTCATTCTTGTCATCAGTTTCACATTTATGACTATGTAATACCATTTCAAACCTAATATTCAATGCAAGCTTCCATTTATGAAAGTCTGTAACTTTTCTTATTGTTCTTTATCTTTCAGAGTCATACAATAGGACTGACGTGACACTTGAGTTGAAAATTCTTATTTTCATGTCAGACTTGATTTCTTTTGACATCCATATGTTTCCCAATGCAATGAAAGCTCTTCTTACTTTTTGTATTCTTATTTTGACATCTTTGTCTGTCCCTCCAACTTTGTCTGTATTGCTGCCAAGATATGTATATGATTCTACCATCTGTTATTTGTGTTTCTTCATGTTCAACCTTGTTATCATTTCTTGCATTAATTCTCATTATCTTTGTCTTGTCCCTGTGTATTTTCAGACCAACTTGATGTGAATTCTTATTGAGTACTATCATTTTATCTTGTAACTGATTATGGTTATGAGACAAATGAGCAAAGTCATCTACAAAATCTAGATCATCAAGCTGTTTAGTCAGATTACACTGGATTGCATTTCTGTTGTGTGATGTCGATGTTTTTTATAATCCCAATTATTGCTAGTAAGTAAAGACATGGAGGCAAGAAGCATCACTGTTGCACTCCCATCCTAATCGCAAATGGTTCTCTAAGATGTCCTTCATGAAGAACTCTGCATGTAATGTCTTCATGAGTCTTATTTATTAAGTAAATGATCTTCATAGGAACTCTATAATACTCCTTCACTTTCCAAAGTGATTCTCTGTCTACAGTCAAATGTCATTTAATAGTGCACAAATTCAATGTATTGCAGTGAAATCCATTCCAGAGTTTGTTCAACTATTATTCTCAATGTGGCTATCAGGTCTGTACAGGATCTGTTCTGCCAAAACATACTTGATCATTTCTCATTTGTTTGTCTATGGACTCCTTTAATCTATCAAGGATGATTCTGTTTAATACTTTTCCTGACCAAAATGTATTCAGTGTTGTACTGGAAGATGGGACAGGTCTTATTTCAGAGCTAGCATTTACCAATGATGTTGCCCAGATTGCTAAATCAGATCACATCTTCACTCCAACCTGCAAGTCTGGAAAGAAGAGCTAGAGAAGAGAGGGATGGTCATCAGCAGCTTCAAAACAAAAACCAATGTGATATCATGAGAGGAAAGAAGACATCAGATTAAGCTGGGAGAACAGGTCCTGGAGCGAGTAAACCAGTTTAAACACCTCAGAGCTGTTACAGACTCGAAGGAAGGCATCAAAGAAGAGTTAGCTACCCAAAGAGCAGCAGCTGGGAGACTTTTTCAGGACATAAATCAAAGTTTTTTTAGCAGAAGAGAAGTTAGCAAGAAAACAAAGACAGCTGTATACTGCTCCACCTATATTTCAGTCTTGACATATGGATGCAAATCATGGGCAATGACTACAACAAATAAAAGCCAGCTCCAAACTTCAGAAATAAGGTATCTGAGGAAGGTTGTTGAAGTAACAGGAATGGTCAGCAACCAGATGATATGGCAAAGCCTCAAAACTCAGCCACTGCAGACTAAAGTGGAACAGTCCCAACTACGATGGTTTGGACATGTCTGTAGAATTGAAGAAAATCAGCTATCATTGCAATTATGAGAAACTGAGAGACAGGGATCCAGACCTCCAGGATGACCCAGCGTCTACTGAGAAGACAACATTAGACAACATCTGAAGGACCAAGGACTAGATTGAAACCGGTCATAAGGAAGACAGCTGATAGGATAGTATGGCACTCCCTCCTCCAAACCTCTACACCTCATTGTAGAAGATAGATGACTAAGTAAGTATTTTTCCTGGCACTGATAGTAACATTATTACTCTATAATGTGTGCAGTCTTGTAAATTTACTTTCTTAGGTAACTTTACTAGATAACCTTTCTTCCATTCTGCTGGTATTTCTTCTTTTGGCGGTGGCAGTAATGTCCACTCTGCTGCAAGCTGTTCCTGACACAAACATAGCACTTTGTGTTGGTCGGGCAAAACTCAGAGGTTTTGGCAAACTGACGATGGCACAGCATGTGTTTAGTGCAATGAAGATTGCAATGCTATCTGCAAAAAGCCCAAGATCATTGTCTAATTTACTGTATGGATGGTTTTGGATTTTACTTTGTCTTTTTTCCTGTTTATTTCATTATTTTTATGTTTTTTATTTTTCTAAACATACTTAAATTTGATTAGGATTGGATATTACAAATGCATGCTGTTATTTGACCTTGATAATGTTGCATGCCTAAATAATGATCAAAGTAGATGTGCGAATGAAAGGATACAGACTGCAAGATGAGAGTGGGGAAGGGCAGAATGTTAGATGGGTATGCATGCCCAATTCTTAACCTTTGAAATTAAAGTTTGTTCATTCGTTCTCTCACCCAGGCTTTGCCAAGTAGTTTGTTTAATATCTCTGTAGAGGTATCAATATCTGTTTTGATGGTTTCTGCTGGAATGCCACCTGACAAGCTGCTTTTCCATATTTCAGAAGCTTCATGGCTTTCTTTATTTCTTCTCTACTTGATCGTTCACAGTTGACTTGTAGCTAATCTACTGCTGGCTGGATGTCAGGGGGATTTGTTGGAGCTGGTCTATTGATAAGTTAATCAAATGTTCTGTCCATCTCTACATTTGTTCTTGTATATTACTACGCAATTTTGAGTTCTTATCTTTTATGAGGCCATTTGCTTGCTTATATTTCCCTCTTAGCTTCTTTGTGTTGGTGTACAGGTTCCTCATATTTCCATTGGCTACAGCTTCATCTGCTTCCCTTACCAACTCTTCAATGTACTTCCTCTTGTCTCTTTTGATGTTTCTTTTTACTTCTTTGTTTTCTTCTAGGTACACTTCATGAGCTTAGCTTTGGAGCTTCTGGTTTTCATCTGCTTTCTTGTTTTCCTGTCTTCTATCTTGTTTATGGTTTCTGTTGTTATCCATGGTTTGTGCTGATGTTCTCTTTTTCCAAGTACCTCTCCACAGATCTCGTTTCATATATTTTTTAATTGTTGCCAGTGGTTTTCCATATCTGCTTCATCATCCAGTTGTTGTAGTAATTGGTATGTGTTGGATACTGCGATTGAAACTATGTCTCTTATTTCTTAGATATTCCACATTATACACAATTTTTTGAGTTTTATTTTTGTTTTTGGAACAAAAGATGGTGCTAACATAAGATCATGATCTGATACTACATATGTGTTTCTTTATACATTTACATCACGTAATCATCATTAGAAAGAGTTGTTTATGTCTTTTCTTTTGTGTTTACCAAATTCTTAAATTTCATATTTTCCCAATAATTCATCCTTGTGCTCTTAATAGAATTCAAATGTCACGACAGTGCTTGATATAGTCCTTTAAACTGTCTTTTGATTTGTCAACAAAAGGAACATGAATTTTATCTGGCGGGGTTCAGCGATGAATTTTTTCCTGGCGCTACAAATCCTTGGTACGCCACTGCCCCAAAGTTGTAAAATTTGTTGCAAGCGATTCTCTGTCTGGACTAAAGGTAGCAGAAAAAGAAAAGAAAATTAAAAAATACAAAAAAATATAAAAACTGCACACATGTGTGCATTTAGGGTACAAACACAAACAAATTATGATGTTTGTGGTGGATGTGTATAAATAACACTTATGTTACATATTTGTTGAAAGTGGTAACACATCGAGCACAGGTTACATTTATGTTAAGTTGTAAAGCATTACTGAGTAAATTGTCCCCAGCAGGATATACAGATGTGGAACTGCTCTCCATACTCTCTCTCCCTGCAGGAACATGATCATCTTCCTCTACTTCAATTTCTATCTTCACTGTGTGTCCCTGAAAAAAAAATATTGAACATATTCAAGCTTGAAACAAACCACTTCAGTCTTAAACATTGCCCCAGTTTGACAACTACATGATTAATTTTTATGCATTTAAATTACTTTCTTTTCTCAAATGTTCATGCTTCTGTTTCTGATGAACATGTTATATTACATTTACATATACTACACTGTTACAGAAAAAAAAAAAAACAAAGAACCTAGCAATAAGTAATAAAATGTTTAAATGTACAATATTTTAACAGATTTCTCAGTTTAACTCACTTTGGCTGTATAACAATTTTTTATCAAGAATTAAAAGGAATACTCACTTTAAAATCTGTACTGATGTCTTGTTTTATGTTTTGATCCAGGACTGGGAACTTCTGTTCCATATTTTTGTTGCAATCTGAAAAGAAAAATGAATTATAGGTAACAAAATCTTAGACAATTTGTTACATGCTGATTAATTGAGATATTGATTCCACAAGAAATTTCACTCACACTGTTTTGGTTTTGTTTTTAAAGAATGGGGAAAAAACATATAACAACCTGAAAATATAAGGAAGAGTGATACATGTTTAATGGTAGTATGTCCAATGTCACATTCAACAGTCTTTGCTATACTGATTTTCTTCTAAATGATTCAGAGCTGTCAAGTGCATACAAAATGTGTATATGATCATTTTTTTTAAATTGTAACTTCTACCTATAATGTATCCATACATGTGCTTTATACACTACACTAAGGCATTTGAGACAGTAAAACATGAGAAAGTTATAAAAAATGCTAGAAGGCATCAACATCGATGTTAAGAACCTGAGAATTACAAATAACATGTACTGGCAACAAACATTAGCTATGATAATTAGCAGCCACCTAGGAACGTTTTAGCAGATTAGAAAAGGGTGTTGTACATGTTTGACCATAGTATGTCTGTGATGGCATTTTAGACAGTTTGTGCCATACTGATTTATTTGAGTGCTTCAGAGATTTTCAAATGTATGCTAAATGTGTGTAAGATCATGTTTGAAAAGTGTAACTTTTTCCATTTGATAGCGAGAATGGACATTTTTGCAAAAGTTGTTTTTTTGGTACTGTTCTTGACATCAGTTATACAGTGTGGTACAGTGTAGCCACATTTTACATTAGAGCAGCACTAATGAGGACCTCACATAATTGAAAACTAGAGTTCTCACAGGAAAAAATGCTAGAAGGCATCAACATCGATATTAAGAACCTGAGAATTACAAATAACATGTACTGGCAACAAACATTAGCTATGATAATTAGCAGCCACCTAGGAACGTTTTAGCAGATTAGAAAAGGGTGTTGTACATGTTTGACCATAGTATGTCTGTGATGGCATTTTAGACAGTTTGTGCCATACTGATTTATTTGAGTGCTTCAGAGATTTTCAAATGTATGCTAAATGTGTGTAAGATCATGTTTGAAAAGTGTAACTTTTTCCATTTGATAGCGAGAATGGACATTTTTGCAAAAGTTGTTTTTTTGGTACTGTTCTTGACATCAGTTATACAGTGTGGTACAGTGTAGCCACATTTTACATTAGAGCAGCACTAATGAGGACCTCACATAATTGAAAACTAGAGTTCTCACAGGAAAAAATGTAAAGTAGGGGGGTGTGTTCTCACAGGAATAAATGTAAAGTACAGGGTGTGTATCACAGGAATAAATGTAAAGTAGGGAGTGTGTTCTCATAGGAATAAATGTTAAATAGGGGGTGTGTTCTTACAGAAATAAATTTAAAGTAGGGGGGTGTGTTCTCACAGGAATAAATGTGAAGTAGGGGGTGTGTTGTCATAGGAATAAATGTAAAGTAGGGGGTGTGCTCTCACAGGAATTAAAATAAAGTAGGGGGTGTGTTCTCACAGGAATAAAAGTAAAGTTGGGGGCATGTTCTCACCAGAATAAATGTGAAGTAGATGGTGTGTACTCACAGGAATAAATGTAAAGTAGAGTGTGTGTTCTCACAGGAATTAATGTAGCAGTTGTGTTCTCATAGGAATAAGTGTAAAGTATGGGGTGTGTTCTCGTAGGAATAAATGTAAAGTAGAGGATGTGTATTACAGGAATAAATGTAAAGTAGGGGGTGTGTTCTCACAGGAATAAATGTAAAGTAAGTTGTGTGTTCTCAGATGCATAAATTTACAACAATTGAGGCATTTTTTATTTCTTTTTTTTGCCTTTAAACTTTTATACATGACAATTGTGCTGAGTAATGTCATCTTTCCCTTTTATTACAGTGTCATATAATAATTATAGAACAAATATAGACCATCTTACAAGTACCATGTTGAGCTTTTCATACAGAAGTGCTAGTAAGGTCTGGCAGGTTTATAAAATTAACTGCTACCCACCTGGAGCAGTGTCACATATATATATGTAAATAGTGCAGCAGTGACCCGTCCACCATGCTTCCCCATCTTAGGTTTATAATTTTTGCTACGCGAAAACATGCAATTGGCTGACAAAATTCACGGACTGTAGACTCAACTTTGAAGCCACGCCTATTTCTTCTGTTTAAAGGTGCTGACAAGCATTTACCTACGTACAGGCTAAGATAACAGTCAGCGAAGGCATAATTCACTTATCATAAATTATCTCACGAGCTGATTTGGCAATTAGCATTGTTGACAGACAGGAGCATGTGGATAGATAACTGGGTTCTCTGAAAGAGAGGGGACAGGCAGGAGTCAGTTATCAGTTCGCTCAGGATATTTTGGAAATCTAGCTCGTGATTCTAGCCATTGTGGAAGTGTGTCATAGCATTCCATGGAGATTGTTCAATTTCTGATTGCGGTAATATATATTAGCGTTTAGGTGATTTAATGTGTTAAATTAAAGGTTATCATTATAATTCACTGGGATTTTTCTAAGTGCTAAGGCTGGTGTATTAAATAACATATAGCTAACTTTTCCAGCTGTAATGTAAAATTTAATCAATCGCTATCACCCAGAAAGAGATGTTTTAATTGACTAATAAATACACTAGGCGACTGACTATTGATGGAATATAAATTTATTTCTAATTCATTACATGTTATTGTGTAAGTGACTAGTGTAATATCATGTGGTAAAACAAATAGCTAGTAATGACAAGCGATATTTGTAAAGCAGTCAATAATTAAATTAACACTGATATTGTGCGCTGAGAGTTTTACCAGGGGGAGGAGGCGGAAGGCGCATACCTTAAACCCAAATCCGTCCCAGGTGAGCAAAGCGTGATAAGATAGGTTAAGAGACGTGTGCTTTTAATTTAATTAAATGACATAGTGGATAAGAGATCTTAACCTTACGCGTGACCGGATAGGATATTGATATTGTGATTAAATGTTTTGTTTTCTCCTAAATGTATTACTGATCACAAACCAGCCTGCCAGCGGTCTAAATACAACCAGTAACAATTATGAGTCTTTATCGGGTCTTCGATGTTGACCTGTGCAATCCTCTTGCTTCATTCAGAGAGAGAGAGAGTCCAAACATATAGACAATAAGAATTAATTATAACTGGAGGTACCAAATATCCAGATTTTGTTCCATTCAATTTTATCAGCCCGCTGTGGCAAAATATCGATACATAACCATTGTTCCCGACTACTGACCATTGTGTTGTCAAGTGGATTTATCCAGAAAGATTTACTCACCAGACATTTCCTTTAACTATTGGAAGTACTAACTGCTGTCCACTGTGAACACTAGATCTTGGTAATTATTTTGCTACCTGAACTATCGGACATGACATTATCATATTCAATAATCACCACCAAAGTAAGCGTTCCCCATTAGGAGGATTAATTATTCATGGAGGAACTGGGGCTCCTTCCGCGAAGCACAACACTGGATTGTGTTACATGTACCCTGTTGATTATGTTCAAGATGTTGTTAATGTACTAGCAGGTAAGCAAGATTGAATGTGGCCACAGATTTGACAGAGTGTGAGTAAGAGGAGTGAATATTTCTGTTTGTATAATCACTGTACCCACTTCTTTTTTGTTCGCTAATACTGTTATTTTACAGGATAGATTAATTAGGAACTCTGTTCTTTACTTTATCGTCTATTTCTATACCCTAGCGTTAATCTTTTGACCTTTTGGGGTTATTAACTTCTTGCAGGATCTTTTTCTCAACAGAGGGGATGACATTTATGGGGTTATTTTCTTAATTCTGTAACCTATGATTTCATTGATATATATATATATGTTTGATGTTGTGGGCAGTTTATATGATAATAAACTTAACAAAACTTAATTACTTGTGTTGGTCAGCTCAGCCCATACCCATACTCCATTTACAATAGTTTTCACGTTTGTGCGTCTTGTTGTCACATAACTGTGTGTGTGTGTGTGTATATAGTTTAACATATATGCTAAATGTATGGAGAGTAGGATTGTCTGTTAACAAATTACAGTCGTAAATATAGGTTGGACTAGAGTATCTTCTCAACCCAGTGATAGATTCTACCCTTAAACTATTCACTCATGAAATCTATTTCTCATACCTTAATTCTCACTTAATTACCACTTTGCCTGTTCTAGTCAGACGGACCTAATCTAACTTAAATACCTATCAAATTTACGACAAGCAGAGACTACTGTTTCTCCTATATCATTAGCTAGTCATGGCAGTAATCAAATATGAGTTGGGAATACTCATGCTGTTAATATTACAATAATAATGGCTGGGCACACAATGAAAATGAATGGATGCTTATCATCATGGGCAGTGCATGAGATAAACCTACTGTGACTAGGAGTGCATGCTTGGATCAGTATTGATTAGATCCAGATATGTGATGGTCATGACATAAAGCCTTTATGCTAACCACAGACAGAAGACACCTCCTGCATGGGAACATAGATGGCATAAAAGGAGTATGAATAGAGATGGATATCATGAATGGCAGAGGGAACAATAGGGCAGGTGATCACAGTTTAAAATATATTCAAAGGGGAAGAGTGAAGTAAGTAAGGTGAGAACAAATCAGCATGTCATCAACAGCCTTGATAGGGAGTGCACAGCTTGAGGTGATGGAAAAGTAGAGCTGGAAATTAATGAACTATTAAATGATTATAGCAAGAACGAAAACAAATATATAATGATTAGTGAGGCATGGTAGGGGAAAATGAAGATCTTGTGAGGTACAAGTGCTACATATTGTTGATAAAAAAATTAAAATCACTTTAAAAAAAATCAGTTCAAACACTTCAAGCCTTCATATTACTCTACCTGCTTCCTGTTCCTTTTTAGTTTAATTTTTTTTTCGGTTGTTACACTGTGACTGTACGAATAGACAACTATTAGGAAATGGAAAAACACACACATGCAAACACTCACAAAATTTAGAAATTTAAATTGACATTATTTACAGCTATTGGACAGGAAAAGTGAAGCCACATCAGGTTTTGGCAACTGAAGAAATTATCTGGACTTAGAGGCACCATAGGGCCTATATCATAATTATAACTGAGGTTAAACTGAATATTGTTATTCATACATTAAAAAAAAAAAATAGAAGTCTGGATAAGGAGACTGCATCTCTTATGTTGCCCAGACTGACTATTGGTACTTAACATTATAGTTAGCTTTAACCTTACCACAAGTCAGTTTCAAGTTTTGTCAAACAGCTTTAACTCACTCTAACTCACAAGTAGTAATACATACCACTTTGCCCTTATCTGCAAAACATATCTTGCACCAGCATGATAAATTTCTGACTTTGAAATGACAATTAAAAATACCTGGCAATGAGCTGGTTTAAATCATTTCAATACATTGGGACATGAGTGAGAACATTTTGGAATGAGGAAAACAATTTTATGAAGCTGAAATTTTATACTTTTTTATATCTGTTACTAGTGCCGCTAATCATTTGTTTATGACCAATGACAATATATTCCTGTTTTTAACACTGGATATAAGCTGATCAAGAATGGCTGCTTGTTTCTCAGTGAACAGAAGAGAATTATAGCAACAGTAGTTTTTCAGTTCACCAGTGTGTTACCGGGGCCTGAAAGGGGAGCAAAGAATAGTAACACTGTTCCCTGCCTTGCATGTCGTAGAAAGCAACTAAGGAGGGTTGGGCATGGGGTTGGTTACCCCATCCTGTAAAAAAATTTAAACCACAAAAAACTTCAACAAACATGGACAAGTCAAATAAGGAAAATAAAACACAGCCATCCAAGACAGGGGAAGGTCCTCTCGCAGGGAGGCGTGTGATGCAACACAGAGAAAGCCGAAAGGAGTCTGTGTTGCTGACTAACCTTCTTTCTTCTAGGAGAACTTCCAGATTTGGCACCTGGAATGTTCGGACATTAAACAAACAAGGGAAAGTGGCACAAGTAGCAGCAGAAATGAGGGAATATAACATCAAGGTTCTGGGAATGTGTGAAACAAAGTGGAAGGGGGTAGACAGGAAGAAACTCATCACAGATGAATTGGTGCTATCCTCAGGACATGAAGACGAAAGTTCACACCACAGTGAAGGGGTAGCTCTTATGTTATCTAAAGAAGCACAGAAAGCACTCATTGAATGGGAAGCTGTTGGACCTAGAATAATAACAGCCACTTTTAAAACAGCTAAAAAGAAAATACATGTAAATGTCATCCAATGTTATGCACCAACTAATGACAAAGAAGAGTCGGTGAAAGAAGCATTTTATACTAGACTACAGGAAATTATGGATAAAGTAAAAAGAAGAGACATCACAATTTTGATGGGTGACATGAATGCAAAGATAGGTACAGTATACACCGGATTTGAAGAAGTCATGGGAAAACATGGGCTAGGAATAATGAATGAAAATGGGGAACTATTCTCAAACTTTTGTGCTTCAAATCAACTGGCTATAGGAGGAAGCATGTTTCCACATAAGAGAATACACAAGGCAACATGGATATCACCAGACCATAGAACAGAAAATTAGATTGATCATATATGCATAAACAAGAAGTTTAGATCATCATTGCAGGATGTAAAGGTATATAGAGGAGCAGATGTGGCATCAGATCACCACCTTCTGATACCCAAAGTAAAAATGAAACTCAAGACATATGCAACAATGCAAAATTATAGACAACAATTTAATGTAGGACATCTAAGAAATCAAGAAACAAATTTGCAGTCACAGTATCCAACAAATTCCAAGTGCTCTAACAGCTGGAAGATGTAGAGAATACAGAAGACTATTGGCAGCAGGTCAAAACTGTATGGAATGAGACATGTGGAGAAATACTGGGGAAAAGGGAACGACAACAAAAAGCATGGATAACAACAGAAACCATCAATAAGATAAACATCAGAAAAAACAGGAAAGCAGATTTAAACACAAGCAAAACCAGAAGTTCCAAAGCCAAGGCCCAAGAAGTGTACACAGAAGCAAACAAAGAAGTAAAAAGAAGTATCAAAAGAGACAAGAGGAAGTATACTGAGGAGTTGGCAAGAGAGGCAGAAGATGCTGCAGCCAAAGGAAATATGAGAGAACTGTATAGCAGCACAAAGAAGCTAACAAGGAAATACAAGCAAACAAGTTGCCTCATAAAAGACAAGAATGGGAAACTGCTCAGCAATATACAAGAGCAAATGAAGAGGTGGACAGAATATTTTGGTGACCTTCTCAATAGACCAGCTCCACAAAACCCCCCAGACATCCAGCCAGCAGAAGAAGAGCTACAAATTAATGGTGAAAGACCAAAGAAGGAAGAAATAAAGAAAGCCATAAAGCTTCTAAGAGATGGAAAAGTGGCTGGACCTGATGGCATTCCAGCAAAGGCCATAAAAGCAGATATCGACATGGCTACAGAGATGTTATATAAATTACTTGGTAAAGTCTGGGGAAAGGAAGAGATACCAGCAGAATGGAAGGACGGATATCTGGTTAAGTTGCCTAAGAAGGGAAATATACAAGAGTGCACAAATTATAGAGGAATAATGTTACCATCAGTGCCAGGAAAAGTATTAAACAGGATTATCCTTGAGAGATTAAAAGAGTCCATAGACAAGAAACTGAGAGATGAACAAGCAGGTTTTTGACAAAACAGATCATGTACAGACCAGATAGCCACTTTGAGAATAATAGTTGAACAAAGTCTGGAATGGAATTCACCACTATACATCGGATTTGTGGACTACGAAAAGGCATTTGACAGTGTAGACAGAGAATCACTTTGGAAATTGATGAGGCATTATGGAGTTCCCCAGAAGATCATTAATTTAATAAAGAAAACATATGAAGACATGACATGCAGAGTTCTTCCCGAAGGACAGCTTACAGAACCGTTTGGGATAAGAACAGGAGTGCGACAGGGATGCCTCTTGTCTCCATTTCTTTTCTTACTAGCAATAGACTGGGTTATGAGATCATTGACGACACACAACAGAAATGGAATCCAGTGGACTCTGACTAAGCAGTTGGATGATCTGGATTTTGCTGATGACTTGGCTCTTCTGTCCCATAACCGTAATCAAATGCAGGACAAAATGAAAACACTCGATGAGAGGTCACAGCAATTGGGACTGAAAATACACAGAGAAAAGACAAAAATAATGAGAATAAATGCAGGTAATGATAACAGGGTTGAACTTGAAGAAACACCAATACAAGATGTAGAATCATACACATATCTTGGCAGTAATATAGACAAAGTTGGAGGGAGAGACAGCGATATCAAAATGAGAATACAAAGGGCAAGAGGAGCTTTAATTGCATTGGGAAATATATGGAGATCAAGAGAAATCGGATCCAACACGAAAATAAGAATCTTCAACTCAAATGTGAAGTCAGTCCTATTGTATGGCTCTAAGACATGGAGAACAACAAAGACAACAACCAAAAAGCTACAGACTTTCATAAATGGGTGCCTGCGTAGAATAGAGGGATTAAAATGGTATGACAACTGATGACAAGAACTAGACAAGTGCCAGTGAAACAAGAGATGAGAAGAAGACGATGGCGATGGATAGGACACACACTGAGGAAACCTGTTGATAGCATTACAAGGCAGTCTTTGTTCTGGAACCCAAAGGGCAAGAGAGGCAGAGGTAGACCAAGAAGCACATGGAGAAGAGAGCTGGAAACAGAGGTGAAAATGATGAGGAGAACATGGAAAGAACTTGAGATTGGCACGTGACAGGAGGACTTGGCATGTGTTTGTTGAAGGCCTATGCTCCTTTGAGAGTGGAGGGTTATGAGAGAGTTTTTCAGTTAGTCTTGGTGATTCAGATGAAGACTTTGCTAAGACTTCATGTTAGAATATTCATGAAAGTGATTTTTCTGATGGGGATACTGAGCAGCTGAATGAACAGGAATAAGATAGCACAACAACTGCTAAACTTTATGTAGGTAAAAGGAAAGGAAAGCGTAAAAACTCAATTGAAACAACCAATAAAGTTAACAGTACAGCTACAAGTTGAGAGGCAAGTAGAGTCTCACAAGATGTCCCAGAGTGGATAGAAACTGATGAAGGCATGACACAAAATGCATTTCAGTTTTGTAAAATGGTGTGACTTAGGGGCTTGACCTGTCAACCCTACTGAAATGATATAGTGTTTTATTTACTGATGAAATTAAAGATTACATGTGTCAGTGCATCATTTATTATGCCAAACTCAAATGTATTCAAAATAATCTTTGGAAACAATATTTAGGATGTATGCTGAATGGACCAAAGTCACATGCTCTGAACTGGATAAATTTACTGCTGTCCTAATAAATATGGGGATTCAGAAGAAACCATTCATCTGTGAATACTGGTCTAGATCTGCAGAATTGTTTAATCACATGTTTTCAAGAAAAAGAAATGAAGCATTATATAACTGTATGCTTCATGTCTCTGATGACATTCACAAGGAAAAGAAAGGACTGAACCATTTATGAACATTTTGTTACAAAAATTTCAGAATGCCTTTCACTCATTCTAAAATCTCAGTTTGGATGAAATGGGCATAGGATACAAAAGCAGATGGCAATACAAGCAACATAATCCACATAAACCAAGCAGATATCATAGAAAAGTGTTTGGTTTATGTGAATCAGTAACTGGATATGTGAAACATGTTCACATATTTTGTTTCAGATACATCATATGATCCTGAAGTGGATTCAAACAGTGGGCAAGCTGTAAAGATTTTTCAGACCCTAATACAGGCTTTGGATACAGGCCGTCATTTTTTTTTAAAGGCAGGAATTACACCTCAGGAGAACTCTGACTTCTTACTGAAGATGAAGCAATATTACACCGTGACCTAATATTATCTTAAGAAATTTCCCCTTGAAACTGAAGACTTTGCACCTTAGTTATTTTGAATACAGATGGTACATGACACAAGCAGGTAAGATGTTGTAAACAGCCTTTAGAGATAAAAAGGCTAAGAAATCAATTTTTCTTGAGTTTTATCAGGCCTAAGTAGAGATCATAACTACATGGAAGAACATTGTAAAGCTGAAAATTATAGAGAAATACAACAATTCAATGAATGGGTATGACCTCCTAGACCAAAGAGTTGGCTGTTATGGTGTACATAGCAGAACATTTTTTTTAAATAAGTGGGAAACAAATTTCCTCTGTTTGCTTGAAGTAGAGGAGGTCAGTGTTTCAATGTTACACTGCTTTCACCATGCTGCAGTTCAAGAGAAATCTGCTTCACCAACTAACTTAAGCTTCTTCTGTTCTGAGCACACTAAGTATTCAAGAAAACGTAGCTACTGATATTGCTGGACATCAAGTATTTATGACTACTATGAAAGCATATGATTAGTGGTAACATTCTTCTGGGAAACATAAAAAAGAATTTGGTATATGTGTTTGGTATTTATAAATAATATTAGTTTAAGTAGTTTCATCTTTGGCTTTTACAGAAATAGTTTTGGAAAAAAGAATCATAAAAATTGTATAAGTGAAGTGATTGTGACAAGAAAAGGTTGATGTGTTTTAAAATGGATGCACATTTACTTAAATCTGTTTTTACCGTTATTTTTTTTATCATGTCTACACTTCACAAGACACATTCACTTTTTCACAAAACACAGTAGTTTAAAAACATTTTACAAGATTTATTAGCCCTTTTCCCATATTTTTATTCATAGAACATGCAACTACTGATTCAATGTAGGTCCTATATGTTTACCGCTTGATTTAAAAACATTTAAATAAAAATGCACCCATTTAAGATGCCCATTTTGATAAAAAAATATGTGGTTCTCTTTAAAAAATTATATATGTGAAGTGATAATGATACAAATTTGTAGATGTCTCAAACTAAATGTGTATTGAAATTATAAACATATTAATGCCATAAATTAAACTGGAGCTCAAATATTTCAGTGAAGGACACAATTTTATTTTTTTTAAATTATTTTTTATCACATCTGCACAATCACATGGAATAACAGAAACATTTTCATACCAACAAAAATGATTTAAAGCATTTCACTAGATTTTTCATTCAATTTCCTATATTTTTATTTAATACCAAAAGCACCTAGGCTACTGAAATAGTATATGTATCTACTGCCTGTTTTTTTTCTGCTGTAGTAAGGCAGTGGTTAGTGCACAGGCTTCCTAGTTTGGTGGTACATGGTTCGATCTCCAGTTGATGTGGGATATTTTAGACCACAAATGGCTCTGAGGTTGATCCAACCTCATGAATTGGGTACAAAAGCAACTCTGGTAAGGTTAATGCAGCTGGCGTGATGCTGGCCACATCATCCCTAATCTGTCAATGGTTAAGAAAATATGGGCCTAATATCATATTCCTAGTAAGCCTCAATGGGAGTGTAATGGTTTCCTTTACCTTTTACTGCCTGTTCAAAACATCACCTGAAGAGACATTCTGCATCAATTTTTGGTGCCTGTTTTTACACAGAAATATGTTGTTTTGAAGAGAGAGAAAAAAAAGCATAAAATTATATCCTTTAACTGACTGTGATAACAATGTGCTGATAAGTTTCAAACGAAATGTGCACCGATATACTTAAAATTTTATTGCAATTATACAAGTGTAAGTTCACAATTGTATTTATTTATTTTTTGTTGACGTTTTTTTTTTTTTCAGTCAGGTCTACACTTCACAAGACTTGACGGATATGGCCTACGTTTTCACACCACAAAACATTTTATTGCAGTTCACAAGATTCCACAGCCAATTTCTCATGTTTTTATTTTAACATATGCACTTACTAAAATAATGTAGTTGTTGTTCAAAGTTTTGCTTTCTAAGCCCGAGGCATGTTACTTTCAACTTAGACTAAAATCCGCTGGTTATCTCCGAGCGCAATTCAAAAATAAATGAACTCTATGTTAACTGAAGCGCTGTGTTGAGGTAATATAAGCCCTGGAAAACGACTACTAGCATCATCTTACTGAAAAGATCAAACAAAACATAGAAGATAAGGAAGCCAAAATGATAAGTAGAAAGTTCATAGATCAACTAACTAAACAAAGTCTGGCCGTCTACACTGATGGATCCAAGGGTGATAGTGGGCAACTAGGTGCCGGAGTTGTAATACCACAATGGGGAATAAAAAAGAGCTACAGTGTAATGGAAGGAGCATCAATTTTTACTGCAGAGATGGTAGCAATTCTTAAAAGTATAGAAATAATCGAAGATAACCCACCAGAAGCTGTTACGATATTTACAGACTCACTATCATCACTACAAGCACTAGAACACCCAGGTAAATGTAGCCGGCCAGACATAAAGGAAGAAATTCTAGCAATTAATACATCACTAGGGAACAGAGGATGTAGTGTGAGGCTAGTGTGGGTTCCAGCACACATAGGTATTGCTGGCAACGAGTTGGCAGACCAGAACGCCAAGATTGGAAGAACAAGTAAAAACAATATAAAAGCAGGACTGGGAAAGTCGGAGATCAAGAGCCAAGTGAAGGAAACTATAAACGAGGAATGGAAGACAACATGGAAGGAAAGTAGAAAAGGCAGGCACGCGTTCAAACTGCTGAAAGAACCAACGAGGACGTGCCAGGTCAGAGAAGAATTAAAGATACCTTCGAACAAAAAACTGTGGCGTCTCCGTCTCGGTGCAGCATACTTTATGATAGAAAAACCACACTGCCAAGAATGCCAGGAAGAGAACGACATAGACCACTACCTGATCCACTGTAAAAAGTATGATCAACAAAGACTTGAATTAAAAACTTACTATAGAAATCACAATATAGACTTAACAGGTGATAAGGTTTTAAGTATAGATGCCCCAAGAGATGCCCAAACAATACTTAAAAGATATATACATAAAACAAAGGAAAACATATAAGGTTAGTACTTCAGGAAAAACATCCAACTAAATAGAAATTAAGCAGCAAGAACTAACAAAGCATTAACAAAAAACTAACTAATAGGAAAAGGAAAGACAACAAGGTATAGAAAAAAATAGGACAACAACTCAAAAAGAACAAATGCTAATACAAATTAAAACCAAGTGTAAAGGACAATAGTTATCAATAAACAATACAAAAGAGAAAATAAAATGGACAAATACTAATATAAATAAAAATCAGCAACTGCAAAAGACAATAGTTATTTAAATTGAATACAAAATTAGAAAATAAAATGACACTAAATAGCCCAATTATAACCAACTTTCCGGTTGAACAGGGTAGACCAAGATGGAATGAGAAGAGGCAATAAGGACAACTGTTAAGAGCCCGCTCTCCACCCATCAACTCATCAAAACAACAACAACTACTAGCATCCATCAGCTAGCTGAAATAGCCTCGACGAAGACTGCTAGCCATACTGAGGTTGATAGACACTAAGTCGATAAACGGACTAACACCAGCTATCATGATAAAGCCCTGAAATGGATTGTCCTGAATAGGACTGCTGGCAACGCCAACGCTGCCCGTACCTCCTCAGTGTTCAGCGAACTAGTTTAATATGAGAAAAAACAACGATTTAAAATAAGAGAAGAAACAACGATTAAAATTTTCTTAAAAACCGTACGATATTCATTTTCGTAAATGGGTCGAATAAAAAATACACAGTTGCATGGGACAGAAAGAGTAAACTTATCGCCAACACTGTTTCGAGATTTGCAAACAATAATAACGCCCGACAAACACTGAGGTCACTTTGAAAATAAAATTACAAATTCAACATGGAGGTCTCCAGTAATACTGTCTATTAACCACGAAATTGATAAACAGCATCGAGCAAAATACATTGTCAACCGTCATGGTCACCTACGACAGCGAGCACAGTACATGAAGATGACAAAGGTACTTAAATCCTCGTATATGTTTATAAATAATGACAATTTTCATAACTTACATTGGGATTCTTCAGCCCTGCACAAAGAAATTGTACTAGCCGTTGCCAGTGTTGCCACTTTTTTTTTTTTTGGTAAACACTGCATAAAAATGAATGTTGATTTTTTTTTTAAAAACCGCACACCGTTCAACTCTTGATGGGTTATAATTCGAACAAATAGTGTAATAAATTCAAGATAATAAAATAAGATTTCTGATATCCAAATATTGTATATTGCTCAGTCCAAATATAGCAAATCAAGACCAAAATTGTTTGAATCAATTTTCAGGAAACAAACAAACAATAAACATGAAAAAAAAAAATTTTATTTAAAAAAAAATTTGAATAATATGAACAGAAAAAATAAAAGAAATTAAAAAATTAAAATTTATAGAAAATTAAACAAAACAAACTAAAAAACAAACTAATACAAACAAGTAAAAAAAACAATCAAACAAAAAAATAAAACAACCAGAAAAAAAAGTAAATTCTCTCAACTGCGCTGCTGTTAACACAGTTTTAATGGATGAGAAAGCCTGGAGGTGTCCGAGAATACTTCAAATCCACCAACTATCAGCCATCATCCACATGAGTACTCTATCAGACTTCCACTTACCTCTCCATTTCATGAAATAAACACACTGTACAAAATTAAAAAACAAAGCTAATTAAAACAAACAAATAAGCATACTAAAATGAAGTCTCCCACAACTGCCCTGCTGTTAACAAGGTGACAAGGGGTTAGATAGCCCTGGGGTTTCAGAGATTACACCAAATCCACCAATTATCTGCCATCAGCCATACAAGCACCCTATCAGACTACCCCTTGTCCATTCACCATCTTTGATTCTTATATATTAATTTCAGTTCTTGTTATGTACTGGTTATTATTATTACAGTGCAGTAGAAATTAAAAGAAGACTTGCAATTGCTTCACATAAGCTGATACAGCTGAAAAACCTTAAGCAAGGCACAAGCAAAGTTACAACTGATCAGAGTATGTATATTTTCAGTAGCAACATACGGCTGCGAGACTTGGACACTCAATAAAACAGTTGCAAAAAAGGTTACATCATTCGAAATGAAATGCTACAGAAGGATGTTGAGAATACCCTGGACAGAAAAAAAGACCAACAGAGAAGTACTGCACTCACTAAACGTACAGGAATATTGGTTACTAAATACCATCGCTAAAAGGAAGCTGAAATTTTTCGGTCATATAAAAAGACATAATAGTCTGGAAAAAACAGTGATGGAAGGCATGGTCCTGGGAAAAAGGGAAAGGGGTTGACCTAGATGACGGTGGACCCAGGACATCACAGAGAGTCTGAACTTGTCTTTGGCTGATGCAGGTCAACTTGCCCAGAATCGTGATGCGTCCAGAGCAGCTGTAATGGAGTCAACGTTCTGGAAAGAATACGTCACATGATGATGATTATTATTATATTATTTTTTTTTCTAGACAATCTGCACAGTAAGGTTCTTTTAATCTAAAATAACCCATTCCTAGGTGCAGTCTAAGCAGGTTTTTATGTCACATGACTTTCTCACATTACAAAGTGTAACCCTCACATATGCCAAAACAATGCGTCACACGTTCACTGACGTTCACTTATCACACAGCATAATGTTGCTCATTCTAAATACTTTCTGCAAAGCACAGCTGAACAACAATCGTCAATCATACCATGACAATTATACAACAGAATCTTTGATAGCATTAAATGTCAGCCAGAATCCATAAACGCGACAAGTGAGTCTCTAGCACGACGGCGTAAAAAACTGACGATAAACCTCAGACTGCTTTAAATTTCTGGTAAAGAAGGCAAATCTATTGTCAAGAGTATGGAAGTGGGTTATGTCTGAGTTTAGACAGAGTATTAACGAGTTGTGTGAAAGTAGATGTGGATAGCGTCACTAATGTAAAATAGGGAGTGAGGTATGACTTCTGGAGAGAAGAGATATGTAATTAGGTATCTAGTGTCTTCTTCCAACCACACTCAAGACAATGTTTAGAATGATATTTAACCTTCTCTGTCCTCTCCGCTAAATAGGTTAAACTATTCCAGTAAGGACAACACAAGTCAACATCAAGGGACAGGTAGAATAGAAAGTGAATTATGACTGCTAGAATATATGAATATTTGTTAATGCAAAACAATAAATCAAAATGCACACATACACACACAAAATAAACCAAAGCTCGCTAGTAAAGAAAATTGGTGAGCTATCACAAAAATAGAGAATAAATAATAGGCAGTTGGACTCAATGAAGATCAGTGATCGAATCATCGAAGAAGTAGAAAGCTTTACGTTTCTGGGGAGTAGCATTGACAAAGAAGGGGGAACAGCTGGTGATGTCTGCTCAAAGATAAACAAAGCTAGATGAGCTTGTAATACCCTTCAACCAATATGGAACTCCTCAGCTATATCCAGAGAGAATAAAATTAGAATCGTTTACTCAAATGTGAAGTCATTCTCTCTGTATGGCTCAGAAACATGTCTCAAAGAGTATCACCTACAATCTACAGACATTTGTAAATAGATGTCTCCAATGGATCCTCCATATAAGATGGCCACATGTCATAACAACTATAGAGCTAGGAAAGTATGCGGACACCAGCCAATACAAACATGAATTACGGTAAAAAAGTGGGGATGGATAGGGTTGTACTCTACATTAATTCTTCTTCAAGTGGGGATCGAAAGGACATACACTCAGATGAGAAAAGTCAAACATAGCCAGAGTTTTCCTTGACAGGAAACTACAAAAGAAAAGAAGAGATAGGTGGCCAAAGAGAATTTGGAGAAGATCTTGGAGAAGAGGCTAAGGAATTTGGAATGACTTGGGCACAGCTGAAAAAGACAGCCAAGAATAGAAATGGATGGAGAGCAACTGTTTCTGCATTATGTTACACAGGGAACGAAAAGGAATGATGATGATGATCACATGAGTAGTGATCCAGTTGAAGGATAATTGATTTTACACTGTCAACACCACATGAAAAGAGATGTCAAATTTTGTATCAGGGGTCAGCCCCCAGTTTTCTAAATTAACGAAGCCTATCCTGGGAAGAGCTGAGAGTGCATTGTTAGCTTTCAAGTCCCCCACAGCATGATACGAGAGAGAAGTAATACTGCTATTGTGCGCAACCAAGCTTCATAACAGCTGCCTTTGGCGTAGTATTATGTATATTAATGCTAAGCTTACGAAAATACATTAATTTTTGGAAAATTAATGTGTATATATATTGATCGCCATCAATGGTACCTATACCTTGTAGCGGTATGGCAGCTTGCGTACCCTGACAATCCCAGAGCTATGCCAGTGGGAGTTTTACTCCTGGTAGGTTAAACCAAGCTGGACTGGTCTGCATGGGTAGGGGTCAGACAAAAGCTGGTACCCTGGTCCTCCAGGTTGGGGGTTTAAGCACAATGCCGACACCCCTGTCTATGTAAAAAATCGCACATGTTACGGAAACGGCAATAAATGAAAAAAACTTTGATGCGGGACGGACATCCGGAGTCTCAGGCTCGTATGACTGACAGTGGTGAAAGCTGAAAGGAAGCCACTGGCATGAAAACGGATGCCCAGACCGCAAAACACGAAACCAGAATTGGTTTTTGGAATGTCAGAACTATGAATGATGCAGGAAAACTGAGACAGATCACAGCAGAGATGAGGAATTACAATCTACGTATCCTGGGAATAAGCGAGAGCAGATGGACAGGGATGGGGAGTGTTGATCTGTATACATTGTCTTGTTGTTTAGTTCGTTTTCCCGACTAGAGTTAATTGCCCTTATGGGAACTCTTCTGCTTTCCTTCTTCTTCCGACTTCCTGTTTTTAAGATGGTCGATTAAACATATCGTATGTATGCAGTTGTGTTCGGTCTTCGTGATTAAACTTCATAACGTGAGTATGTATGACAGCCAGCCACGTCTCATTATATCTCACAATATTTACTACACACGACGGTAAATATCAACATGGTGGCAGCGGTGTTTATTTCTACAGAATTCGGACTATTCTGCTGAATATCTTGTAACACGTGTGCTGAATGTCATTAGACTTGAGGTGAGATTACTGATTATTGCTTGCATACCATTATTAGACATTTTGTCATGGCAGAACGGCCCTTATTTCGGTTACCACCCTGCCTAGACATAAATAACGTCGAACCAGACACATTTCGTAAATGGAGACGACAGTTAGATCTATACATACATGCATCAGAGGTGGCCTCTAAACCTGATTCTGTTCAGGCGGCCATCATTCTACACTGTGCTGGACCTCAAGCTGTTGAAGTTTTTGATCAACTGGCAGAGGAAGGAGACCACTCTAATCCTACTAAAATTCTCGATTTGCTCCAGAACCATTGTAGCTCACGAAGCAATGAAGTATTACATACGTTCAGATTCTGGAACACACCTCTTCAAGATCCTTTTAATTCCTTTTTGACTGAGCTGAGAACTAAGGCAGATTTGTACAACTTTAATGACAAGGATCGTATGATAAGAGACAAAATTGTCTTTACTGTCAACAAAAGGTTACAAGAGAAGCTCTTGAGAGAAGCTGACCTCGATCTAAAGAAAGCCATTCACATATGCAGAGTCTTCGAACAAACTGGAAAAGGCATAAGAGAGATGAATAATACACTACAACCTTCTGAAGCAAGGGTTGAACAGGTACAGAAAAAATCACTCAACCATAAACCTCCCAAGAGAGACACTGGGCATGCTGCTGGTAAAGCCTGTCAAAGTAACACTGACAGTGGGTACTTTGAACCTAGAAAGGAGTGTCATTACTGCGGACAGAAACATCTATTGATTAAGAAAAAGTGTCCTGCATGGGGGAAGTTTTGTTCAAATTGTGGGGGAAGAAACCATTTCAATGTTAAATGCAAGAAAGTTCATACTGTTCACACAGAGTCAGTGGAAGATTCTGAAGTTTTTCTTAATTGTGTGAAGTCTAGCAAAGCTTGTACATCTGCACAACTCATTGTCAATGGAAAAATGGTAAAATTTCAGTTAGACACAGCAGCTGATGTGAATACAATCTGTCAACGCTTTGTGATGCAAGAACAACTGTTACCCACTAAACAGAGGATTGTTATGTGGAATGGTACTAAGATGACACCACTGGGAGACCCTTGAATGAGGCTTTGCAGAGGGAGGATTACAGATTACCAACTTTGGATGATGTATTGCCTGAACTCAATAATCCCAAGATTTTCACAAAGCTGGATATCAAGGAAGCATTCTGGCATATCAAACTTGATGAGAAGTCTAGTAAACTTACAACAATGATTACACCTTATGGTAGGTTCAGATGGTCTAGATTACCATTTGGCTTGAATGTAAGCAGTGAAATTTTCCAGAGGCATCTAGCACAAGCTCTGGAGGGTCTTCATGGTTGCATCAATGTTGCTGATGACATAGTTATTGCAGGTTGTGGATCAAACAGACAGCAAGCAATTAAGGACCATGATCTGAAGCATAAAGCACTGAAACATAGGTGTAAAGAGTGTGATGATATCCGATATTTCACCGATCAAAGTATAGCATCTAGTAGTTTGTAGGTATAAAATAACATAGGTATTACCACACCACCAAAATACTAGAGTTTTCTCGGTTCCTACAGGGTTAACATAGGAAAAACGATAGTAGAATAAATGCCAATGTGACGTCACAGACTTGCAAGCCTTTAACCAACATGCACGCGTGAAAATTAGTGTAGTTAGAAATCGTGTATTTCTTGGAAAAGACAAGGGAGAGAACGGGGGAAATGCATAGAGCTCGTTTGAATGTTAAAACTGAAACTAAATGGCCAAAACGAACGAAAGGAAAAATAAAGACTAAAAATGAAGATTAAAATGCTACTAATTAGATGTTAAATATATAATATTCTTTAGTCTAAATATATTATCTTAATGTAAAAAGAAAGATATGTTATTTGAATAAATATAAAGGAAAGACGAAAATGGTAAAAATAATAGCCAGAAGTGTGAAACCTTATACATTAGATGACGAACGGTAGACTAAGTAAATATTTTCATTCTGGATTAACATGACTTAGATAATACTAGCGATATGGTAGAATGAAGACATATATAGACGTGCCTGGGATTTCTTTACTGAAGCTAGCCATATTGAGGCAATAGAAAGGGGTGTCTCCTGATTTGAAAATTGTAGGTTAACTTTTTTGAAAATAGACGCGTAGGAACGGAAGTCCCCTGATTGGTTGCTGAGCATAACTAAGAAAGTGAAATAAATACTCAGAAAGACGAGCGTTCCTTGCCACTTTCAATTTAAACTTTCACATGTAAAGTTAATAACGTTTACAGACAAGTGTGATCAGATGCCTTCGCTGTTCTGTTATTCAGCAGGAGATCTTGTGTGACCATTTATGGCCTGTAATTAACTTACATAGTGAAAAAATTCGATATTTCGGTAAGACCAACATTTATATAATTATTATTGTATTTGAAAATGTGTTTGCCATATTGATTATGAATGAATATTTGCAGGGGAGAGTCCCAGTCGTACAAGTGCCATTTCAACATGTTACGTACACTCATTAAATGGGGTTAGATAATCTTATAGCTTCATGTAAAAGCCCTACAGCTTTGCTTGTACTTTGGGAGATAAAAGAACATATAAATTTATATAAAGAGTAAAGTTAACATCAAACTTTGTGTTGTTTCACCGAGTTGCTAAGAAAGATATTATCATTGTGGGGAAAGAACTTAATAAAATCCTTGCAGTTTTACTTAAAAGTTGGGATAAAGAGAGATTAATAAGGGAAAAGACTTTAATGAATAATGTTTAAGTATAGCCAGAAAATCACTGGCCATCTTTATGTAATCCATGTTATTACCTGAATGTATTTATGAAATTATGTGAATTCACTGAAATATTCTCCACCAGTTACTATATCAACCAGATTAAATAAAATGATGACAATATTGATTTCCCAAATATGTGCTTAATTTTGGACAAAAAGTATTACACGAAGAACACTTCCTAGTTCAGGAAATAATAGACTCTAATAGTTAAACTAATTTGTGTGTAAATATATCTTGACGTTTAATCTTTTATGAATCAACTCAATTATACTTAATACATTTGTAAAAAATTGTTCAGACCAAAATTCAATAGGGAGTTGTTTACTTAATTGTTGATTAACCTTAAAGTGTGGTTGTTGTTATTTTCTGCACATACATTGCATATACCCTAGACACGTAGCTACACAACATCCATACATTATAACATATAAATTGGGGATAACATACATAGCGGGTGGTAGTCATTGGTGGAAGCAAGACAGGTTTCCTGACATATAGTTAAAAGGTAAACTTCCTCAGGAGCTTGCATAGCTGACTTCACATCTGCTACATAAATATATAGATAAGTAATATCGACCCACCACAAAGAGAAAGGCATTAAACTGAATGACACTAAAGCTCAAGAGAAGAAAGAAGAAATTACCTTCATGGGTCACCTTATTACTGCTCGAGGTGTTGAACCAGACAAGAAAAAGGTTGAGACAATACTAAACATGCCCGTTCCTAAGGACTGTCATGAGGTTCGCAGATTTTGCGGCATGATACAGTATCTAGCAAAGTTTCTCAACAATCTCTCAGAAGTTCTTCATCCAATAAGAGAACTTACCCGTAAGCACACTCCCTTTATCTGGTCTGCTGAATGCGAAATGGCTTTCAAGAGTGTCAAGAAACTGATTACTTCTACTCCAGTACTCGCATACTATGATCCTGATGAATCTTTGTGTATTCAAGTTGATAGTAGCAGCTATGGACTTGGGGCTGTCCTCCTACAAAATGGTCAGCCAATAGAGTTTGCTTCTAGAGCTCTAACTGAAACAGAACAACGCTGGGCTCAAATTGAGAAGGAGCTCTTAGCTGTTGTATATGGTTTGGAACGCTTTGACCAGTACACTTATGGAAGGAAAATTACAGTCATCAACGACCATAAACCTTTGGCAGCCATCGTGAAGAAACCTCTGAGTCAAATCCCTCGAAGACTGCAGAATTTACTGATGCGCAGCCATCGATATGACTTTGAATTCCAATGGGTACAAGGTTCCGATCTTCTTATAGCCGACACGCTGTCCAGAGTTAGTATTCATAATGTCACATTGGATTCCTTAGCTGATAGAGAGAGCAATGCAGGAGCTGATGCACCTGTAAGATTACCTGAAATACCAGATGTGATGATGGAAAAGATTAAAGCTGAAACTCTCAAAGACAGCGTGCTCCAGAGGTTGAAGTCGACCATTTTGGATGGGTGGCCTAAAAGAAAGTCTGATGTACCAGCTGAGCTTATGCCTTATTTTGACATTCGTGACACTCTGACAACAGAACAAGGCATAATACTTAAAGGAGAGCGTATTCTTATCCCAAAAGCACTGAGGCCTGAAATCAAGCAAAAGCTGCACGCTGCTCATCTTGCATTTGACAGCATGATGCGCCGGGCCAGACGTTGTCTGTTTTGGATCGGCATGACGGCTGAGATTCGACAGATAGCTGACAGTTGTCCAGAATGTCAAGAAACGAAGGCAAGGAATACTAAAGAACCTTTGAACCAACACTCAAGAGGTTTATCACCCTGGGAGAAAGTTGGCACTGACATCTTTATTATAGAAGGCCGATATTATTTAGTCCTGATTGACTACTTCTCCAACTTCATTGAAGTAGACTTTCTACCTACAATGACAGCACAGTTAGTCATCAGGAAATTGAAGTCTCATTTTGCTCGTTATGGTGTCCCTAAAGTTATTGTATCTGACCAAGGTACTCAGTTTACATCTGCACAGTTCAGATCATTTACTGCTAGATGGGGAATACTTCATGTTAAATCAGCACCAGGTCACCATAAAGCCAACAAATTAGCTGAATATGCTGTGAAACTCATCCAGGGTATGATGAGAGAGACTGTTCAAAATAATACAGATGCATATGAGGCACTACTTGAACTTCGTAATACGCCAAGACAAGGGTTTGATCAAAGTCCAGCAGAAATACTGTTCAACAGGAAACTGCGTACATCGCAAGAAACCCCCTTGGATGAATGACTTTGTTCACTCATAAAGAAGGGGGGAATGTTGATCTGTATACATTGTCTTGTTGTTTAGTTTGTTTTCCCGACTAGAGTTACTTGCCCTTATGGGAACTCTTCTGCTTTCCTTCTTTTTCCGACATCCTGTTTCTAAGATGGTCGATTAAACATGTCGTTATGTATTCAGTGTGTTTGCCTTCGTGATTATGCTTCGTAACGTGAATATGTATGACAGCCAGCCACGTCTCATTATATCTTACAATATTTACTACACACGACGGTAAATATCAACAGGGAGAATAAAAACAGCTACATGGGGAAACAGTACTTTATTCTGGTAGAGAGGATGGTCAGCACAACGAAGGTGTAGCCATTATCCTGAAGAAAGGAATGGAAAGGTCTTTACTGGAATGGAAACCCATTAACAACAGACTAATAAGAGCAAGACTGAGAGGGAGATTCACCAACACCACAATTATACAATGCTATGCACCAACAAACGACAGCGATGAAGAGATCATGGACGAGTTCTATCAACAGGTACAAAAAGAAAATGGAAACTGTACCCATGTACGATCTTATTATAGTAATGGGAGACCTAAATGCGAAAGTTGGAACACACAATAATTATAACGAAAGAGTAATGGGGAAATGCGGCAGTGGAACAGTAAATGAGAATGGGGATAAATTAATAAGCTTCTGCAGTATTAAAAACCTGGTCATTGGAGGAACACTTTTTCCACACAAAGAAGTGCACAAGTTAACTTGGGAATCACCAAACGGACGAGACAAAAACCAGATAGATCACATAATGATCAATGGCAGATGGAGACATGCACTACAATACATGAAAGTAAGAAGAGGCGCAGATGTGGGAAGTGATCATCACCTAGTAGTAGCAAGACTGAAGGTGAAACTCAGAGCTGCTGGATCAGTTGCAGTCAAACAGAAAAGATATAACATCACAAAACTTAAGGACCCCCTCACCAGAAAAGTGTTCGTGGTCGACGTAAAGAGACGATATCTAATTATCAAAAGCCAGGAAAGAACAGAGACCGATGATGTCGACCAGAAATTCAACACCATCTCAACAATATACACAGAAAGCAGCAAGTCATGCTTGGGATTCCTGGAAAGAAAGAGCCAAGACTGGATAACACCAGAAATGCTAAACACCATAGCGAAGAGAAAGGAAATGAAAAGAAAGAAAACAGAAGCTAAGTCTCCCAGGTTAAAGGCAATATATAGTGAACAGTACAGTCAGCTGGACAAGGAAGTAAAACGTCAAACCCGTGTTAACAAAAGGACATTTCTGGATGACCTTGCAAGACAGGCAGAAGAGGCAGCACTGAGACACGAACAAAGCACAGTTTATAAAATAATTAAGCTATCAGTGGGAAACGAGGTGCAAACAACATAACATTAGTAAGAGACAAGCAAGGAAATCTCATCATCACAGCACAGGGGCAGGAAACAAGATGGGCAGAGCACTTCAGAGAAACACTGATTAAGGAACCACCAGAGACTCAGCTGAATATTCCTGAGGCTGAAAGTGACTTAGACGTAAATACAGACATTCCACGAAAAGAAGAAATCATCACAGCTATCAAAGGGCTAAAAAATGGAAAAGCGCCTTATCACCACAATATAATTGCTGAGCTATTCAAGACAGACCCTGAACTAGCAGCAGAACTATTAGAATCACTATTTGCACAAGTCTGGGAAACTGAGACAACACCAGCAGAGTGGAACAAAGGAATAATTGTCAAATTGCCCAAGAAGGGCGACCTTGCAGACTGCAACAACTGGAGAGGAATTACCCTCCTCTCAGTTCCCAGCAAAATACTAGGCAGGATAATCATTCAGAGCATTTCAAAAGAAGTTGACCATAAACTGAGGAAAGAACAAGCGGGCTTCAGAAAGAACAGAAGATGTGCAGATCATATATTTACCCTCAGGAACATTATAGAGCAGTGCTCAGAATGGCAGAGACGCCATACATTAACTTTGTTGATTTTGAAAAGACTTTCGACAGCATACACAGGGACAGCCTATGGAAAATTGTGAGGGCTTATGGAATTCCCAGCTGCATTGTTTCCATCATAAAAAGCCTCTATTCTAACTTTACGTGCAGTGTTGGATCGAGTAATGAAACTTTCGAAGTGAAAACAGGAGTACGACAGGGATGCCCCTTATCAACAACATTATTTTTGACAGTCATAGATTGGGTGATGCGCCAGACAACAGAGAGCAGTCCAAGAGGAATTAGATGGACAACGTTTTCTACACTGGAAGACCTGGAATATGAAGATGACATTGCACTACTCGCGCATTCACATCAACACATTCAAGACAAAACCGATAGACTGAATAAGTATGGCCATCAGGTTGGCCTGAACATCAATTTGAAGAAGACAGGTCATGACACTAAATGTGGGCAATCCTGAGCCAATAACAGTAAGGAACCAGAAGTTAGAACAGACAGAAACATTTACTTACCTAGGATGCATAGTAACACCTGACGGCGGAACAAGCAAGGACATTAACAACAGAATAAATAAAGCGAGAACAGCCTTTGCTGTTCTCAACAACATTTGGAAGTCTTCCCAGTACAGCACAAACACCAAAATTAACACTGTATGAGAGCTGAGTACTTTCTGTGCTTCTCTATGATGCGGAATGTTGGAAAGTAACAAAGAAGGAAATGTCGAAATTGTCCTACTTCCACACAATCTGCCTAAGGAAAATGCTCCGAATCTTTTGACCAAACACCATCAGCAACCAAGAACTACTTATTCGGGGTAACCAGGAGGACATGCACACCATCATAGCTGGCAGACGCTGGAGTTGGGTTGGCCACGTCCACACAAGGGACCCTGATACCATCACAAGATCAGCTTTGCTATGGACCACCGAGGGAAAGCGAAAGAGAGGCCGACCAAAAACAACTTGGCGCAGAACTGTGGAAGCTGAGATGCAAAGAATGAACCACAGTTGGGGCACTGTACGAAGGATGGCCGCCGATCGAGCAAAGTGGAATCAATTTGTTGCTGCCCTTCAAGACGCCACCAGGCGTGATGGCCGCTGACTGCTTTGACGGTTGGTGGTTATGGATCACAGAAGAAGATATATATATATATATATATATATATATATATATATATATATATATATATATATATATACACACACACACACACATAAATAGTGTTTGACTTTTCATGATTATATTCTTGCTTTATGCCCGTATGAAGATTTGGTTCGCAACCGATATAACCACAATCCCATACAACATTGGCGTAGCTCGAGTCCTTGTCAGGATTGGTATTCATTAGCAAATGAAGCTATCGACTCTTTTCAGACCTGTAGACTACAAATAATAGTTATGAATGAATATGGTTTTGGCAGGATCAACCAGAGGAATGATTGACTCAAGGAGTCTAGTTGGGGTCCTGCACAGGTCTTGAGGGAGACAAAGAGTGTAAACTCCCCCAACTTGGAACAGTGTACACAGTGGGTTGTTAGGAGATGTAAGGTCTCTCGCTACAATTGTCCCCTATTCTGTTATCTATTATTAGTATCCTTAATTTTGCTATTACTGGTATTCTTTTATTCATAGTTACAAGCCCCCAACCCCCTTTCTAGCGGCAATATTATAGTTCTTTATTTCTTCCCTAATCGTCACGATAACACGATGAATTAATATAAAATTGTCTGGCGGCAGTATTCTATTTCTGTGCCTCGTGGCCTAATCGTCATAACAAATAACATTAATTATTATAGAATACATGTAAAATTAGTATGAAAGATTTATACAGCATTCTGTAATGGGATAATGAAATACATAAGGTCGCACTGTAGCCATGTAGTTAATAGCGATCATAAAGCGGAAACAAATCTCTTACAAATTACTGAGCCTATTCTACAAGGTACTGCACAATTTAACAAAGTACTGTTTAACTAAGAAGGTACCACTCACTTACTCAGAAATGGACGCTAACAATGGGTTAGATGCATGAAATGCAACGATCTATAGGTCTACCTCAGCCAGCGTTCTGATAGCAAGTGATTTTGCGGGCTTAGACGCTACCTTTTTACCGCGATTTTCGGCTGGGTCCTAAAATATTTAGCACCCGGGGCGGATCGTACATCTGACACCCTCATGGCATAAAGAAACACACAAGCATATTTTTAACATTAAGTACTATTATAAACGTGTCAAATGGCACCCCTTTCCTGGTTGTCACCCTGGGTGGACCGCCCTCTCGCACCCCCTTAGTACGCTACTGGTCTGACGACATATGGGCGCTGCCCATCGGTATCGGGGAAAGTCACGTGGGATCCTGTTTAGACTGGTTCTACTGAGTCTAAATAATTTGACGCTAATCATTGGTTGTTATAACTAGGCGGGTTTTACTGGTTTACAGTCCCTGCTAGTACTAGGTTTTATGATGACGTCGTAAATTTAAAAATAGTGTCTGACGCGGTAAGAAAATGTAAAAAAAAAAAAAAACGCCAAGGATATAAAACCGCAAATTATTGACGGGATCACAAACATGCATAGAAGATAAAAGATGATTGCGTCCCTTTGATTAAATTAAGAGAAGACTGGGTCGGGTTGTCACACGGATTCAGAACAATGTTGTAAATGAGGATTCTGATCATAGTGGCCAGTAAACAGACAAGAGGGCGTCCTCGATGTAATATGTACCAATATTGGGATTATTTTGCTACATGTTTCAATCAGTGTGTCAAACATGAAACAGTGAACCACCACTCTTACCTAACCTACGCTTAGTGTCTTAGAAGACGAGGAGTCTTAACAAGTTTAACCAATGTGTAACACGTGAAACAGTTTACTATCACTGTTATGTGACCTCAGCAGTGTCACTTCGAGGACCAGAAGTCTCATCAACGTCATACCAAGATAAGTGCCCTAAGTGAGGACGTGCCACGAAATTTAGAAATCTGTGTGTGATGACAAGAACTCTATACAGACACTGTCCTTTGTTTTGGAAATCCCTAAGTGCAATTTTTATTTGTAAATTATACCCAAAGCCATATTATTATTTGGTAAATTAATCATTAAACTACCCTGATTTGATAGGAAACTCTATATAGAGCGATATAACAGGAGGCAATCTGATCATCAGAAAGTTTCCCACGTCGAAAAAGTGTTTCGGCCCTTTATTCTCCTTTACACTCAAGGGGGGCAGGCTCACCTGGATCATGACTCCCAAAAGTTTCCACCTCCTGTTGTCTTATGTAGAAATTGAACCCACTCCACCTTGGTTGCAGCTTTAAAATCCACCAATCTGCCAGCCGGAGGCAAGTGTGAAAGTAACCCTTATGTTGAAAACAAATTATTGTGCCACACTGACCCACTGTTAAGCTATTTTCGCGGGGGAGTTATATGTTTGAGATCCTCACAAGTGAGTCTAATATAGACGCACATTTGAGAGCATCTAAGTTAATTGTATGTTTAATTATTTGCTTACCACCGTGCACCATGTTTGAACGGGTATGGCGCGGTTTGTCGCGGCTATCTGTTGCCATCCAGCCAATACAATGGAGGCAGATCCCAATATTCTCCGTCTGATATAGACGTGATTTTCTCGGGTACTTATCCTTGGTTCGGAAAGACACAATCATTATAATAATCTATAAGATGAAGACGTCGCTCTTGAAGGAAACATGCCAAAGACGTGCTTGATTTGAATGTTTAACCCAAAACGGCTCATTTTAAATATCTCACCTTTGATACTTGGTTCTCCAGGATTGTTTATTGTAGAGCTTTGACTTGACCAGTGGAGTCAAGTCACTAGTGCGTCAATACAATGCTTGGAGTCATTATTGGACCTTCATACGTATGCTCAACCCTTTTAACATGATTGAATTTATAAACCTATGCAGCCTACTACATCGTTGCTGTAGTATTTCCGTTAACTTTCATGGGGTAACGACTAATGAAGTCAACCAAGGTCCAGGTCGTTTATGATGGACTATGTAGTTTGTCTACTACGAATTATAATTCAACTATGAATGTTCATTTCAAATAATGATTGCCTGTATCGTCGTCAACATAGTCTGTACTTCGTGTGCAATAAACTATATCGTCACTATGTACTCTACGAGTCCAGTGTCTACTTTCACGTGGTGTAGTCACAGTCCTGACTCATCCTATAAAGTTACCAGGTCATCAATATAAGCAAAAGAAACGGCCCATAAACATTCGTGTAATCTGCAGTACGTCGTCTACATTGGTAGGCCCGACAAACCAGTAACAATTGGTGACCAGTAACACCCACCATATATCATTATTCCCCTTAGTACGATTCTATAACGTTATTCAACAATCGTAAAGCATAATTAGTTACCTGCCCAGTTTTCATTCTCACAATCTAATACTTTTCTTAAGGGGCGCAACTTACAGAGTAGGCTCCCTTAATCAAAAATTACACTCTCACTTTATTATTTCCCATGTCAACAGATCATATGAAACTCTATACAGAGCGATACAACAGGTGGCAATCTGATCATCAGAAGGATTCCCCCCGTCAAACAAGTGTTTCGGCCCTGTATACTCCTTTACACTCTAATGGGGGCGGGCCCACCTGGGTCATGACTCCCAAGTGTCTCGGCTTCCTGTGGTCTTGTGTAGAAAATGAACCCCTTCCACCTTGGTAGCAGCTTTAAACTCCACAACTCCAAAATATAACCGCACATAATTTCCCAGTCAAATTTCATAAAGTATGAAAAAGGTATACTTAACCACTCTACTGACTCCAAAGCTCAACTCCCAGTTACAAATCTAAATCTAAAATCGAAACGACAGCGGACTAGCTCGGGCGAATGTATATATCACACGTTGGCTGTTTCATTATTATGTTAAAGAAAGCAGACCTTTGGTAGGACAAACACAACCAACCATCATGGTGTTGGGAGGCTTTGCAGGTGCATAAAAGAGCTACTGCTGCGATATTAGATATTCCCGTGTGAGTTCTTGTTCATTCTTTAATTAATTTGCACTATTTCCATCAATTCGTCTTCGTGGCGAAGTTCCTTATTTTACTATTAAAAGTTTCTGTGTCGTTCGATATTATTAAGGTGTTAGCATGATTCCTACTGTTTAGCCTCAATTACTTTAGAGGACACCTTATATGTATATTTATGTTAGTAACGCTTGTATACTTGGCTTTCACGTCAAGGACACATCAACGGATGATCTTTAACAAAATTCCATCGATTGAAGAAACTCGTTTGAAAACGACTAACACTGATTCTTTAATCACCATAATTCTTCATAACACGACAAAAGAAAATTCATTCTATTGCGTGCCTTTCAGAAATGACAACACACTCTTACACTTTTCAACTTACACATCAGTAACACGACAAATGAAAATTCATTCTATTGCTTGCCTTTGCTCATACCATACTAAAAGACTTGGGTTGTCTGCAAAACTAATTAAGCATCAATCCTAATCCTTGTAATTCATAATGTCGAGAAACTTTCATAGTTATCGCTTCACAACATTATGCATTTATTTACTTCTGCGTAAATATATTATCAACACGGCTAGATTCAGATTTGAACCTTAATTTTACAATGTACTTCTTTTGGCTTTCCACGCCTTAATCTTCAGCCTTTGTACTAATGTACATTTGTTTCATCACTGACATTAACTTCCATAAATACACTTTTATCAATGAAGCACACTAAGGCAGGTGACATATTTTATAACATATTGACTTCCTTACTTAGTCGTTCCCCTTCCACCGTGAGGAGGAGAGATTTGGAAGAGAGAGCGCCAGACTATCCTATCGGCTGTCTTCATCCTGGCCTAGTTCCGTTCTAGTCGTCGGTCCTTCAAAGATTGTCTAATATTGTCCTCCTAGCAGACTCTGGGTTGTCCTGGAGGTCTGGATCCCTAGCTCTTAGTTTTTCAAGCGTGTCGTGGTAGCCGATCTTCTCCCAGTCTGAAGACACAGAAATTACGATTTTTTTCCCTTCCAATTAGTCTGGAATCGATACTTGACTATTTTGTACACTTGTATATGTAACTACCCTAGCACTCCAAGGAAGGTAACTAGCAATCATTTCTGTGACCACCATAATAAAAAAGGCTAATGATAAACATTATTACACAATGTGTGAATTTTTATTTCTATTATAATAATAATAGCCCCTTCAGTCATAACTGACTATGGGAATGCGCCCCTGAGGTGACAGCACTCAGCTGCTTATTTTCCTGGTGCTCCTTTCGACGTTTTCTCCTCACCTCTGCTTCTTGTGTGAGCCTCTCTTCGCCCAATCTGAGGTGGAGCCGTAAATAGCATCGCCACTTAGTGCGATCGGCAGCTTCATCCTCCCATGTTGCTGGATCCATGTCCAGTACCCTCATATCTCTCTTGCATACATCTTTGAACCTCAGCTGTGGTCGCCCAACTGTTCTCTTGCCATCTGCTAATTGTCCGTAGAAGATATCTTTTGGGATGCGACCATCTTCCATGCGGCGAACATGGCCAAGCCAGCGAAGTCTGCGCTGTCTAAGAAGCGTATACATACTTTGAAGGCCAGCACGTGACAATACCTCAACATTTGTCACTTTATCTTTCCACGAGATGCTGAGGATGCGGCGTAGACACCGCAAATGGAAGGTATTGAGCCTTCTTTCTTGCTTAGCATAGGTCGTCCAGGTCTCGCTGCCATATAGGAGTGTGCTGGTGACGCAGGCATTATATACCGCAGCTTTGGTCTTCATTGTGAGTTTAGAGTTTCCCCAAACACGCGATGTGAGGCGGGCAAAGGTAGCTGCAGCTTTGCCAATGCGGCTGTCAATTTCTGTATCCAGTGAGAGTTTGTCATTGATGGTAGACCCTAGGTATGTGAAGTGGTGCACCACTGCCAATTCATAGTTATCGATAGTGATAACTGGTGCAGCACCCACATCCTGACTCAGCACATTCGTTTTCTTTAGACTTATTGTGAGGCCAAAGTCCTTGCATGCTTTAGTGAAGCGATTCATCAAGCTCTGAAGCTCCTGTTGGCTTTGAGTGACGACTGCAGCATCATCAGCGAACAACAAGTCTCTTATAGTGACCCTTCTGATTTTTGTTTTTGCCTTCAGCCTTGAAAGATTAAACAGACGGCCATCTCACCTAGTGTGAAGGCATATTCCTTCAGTTGCATCTCTGAATGCATGTTTCAAGAGTAAGGCAAAGAAGATTCCGATTCTATTATTGATGTCTGATTTGTGTTTCTTGTTTGTTACATCACTGATGTAATTAATATGATAATAAATTGGAATACCAGACCAGGCTAAAGGTTCATGAGTAGTTTCACTGTTATCTCTATATATGGTATCCCAAGGTGATGTTCTGATCTTGCAGAGTTTTTTTTTTTTTTTTTAACTAAGAATGCAGAGTTTTATTCTCAGAAATCAATAAAATACTAAACAAAAAATAAATAATTAAATAAAGCATTATTTCATCTATATGACAACGTTTACTTCCAGCGATATCCGATTGCTGCGTGTATGTCGTGCTCATAAATACATAACAAATACTATCTGTTGTGATTTGAGATGACTCCTTGCAAAAAAAATGAGTCACTCTGGACAATAAAAGATTTATTACATGGCCTGTACCTCCAACGTGTTCAATCAATGCCTCTAGCATTGTTATTAAGAACTGCTGGTTGGGAACAGCGATTACATGTGACTGGACATAAGGGAGCATGTTTTTCTCTTATTTTTATGGTTTCATGTTCTCTACTTAATTCTCATTTTCTTTCCCTCCTGTCTCTTGTTTGTCTGTCCCTGACGAAGGCCTTGTGTCCGCAACGTAGGTTTTTCTTGTTCTTTCTCCTTGTAAGACGTATTACCATTTTTGTGTGTGTGTGTTTTTTTTCCATTCAACCGAAGTAAACCTTAGCAAAATGATTTTAGCGGACTGGTGCAATTTTTGTCGAGAGGAATGTGGAAAATGGATAGCACAGAAACCACCTAAGGTTGGGGGGTATTACAGAAAGTGGCAAACCTATTTTAGTGGAAATTGACGAATCGAAATTCTTCCATAGAAAATCGCACAGAGGTCGGTGGTACGAAGGCCACCGAGTGTTTGGTGGTATTGAGAGAACATGTCAAAGACATGTATCATGTTTGAAGTTCCTGACCGCTCATCGGGAACGCTAGAAGGTGTTATAGAACAATACATTCTACCAGGCAGTTTATCAGACAGATGGGGTCATACAGTCATACTGCTATGTTAAATGATGGTGCTAAATGTAATTACGTCTAAGCGTATTGCTTCTTTTGTGTGGAAAACTGTACATTGAATTGCTTGACACGTGATTATTTGTCTTTGGCATAGTTTGTATGTTTTGTAAGAAATTCTTTGTACAGAAAACACCAAGAATTTGTTTCTAAGTCCACAATACGTTGAGTTTTTTGGTATACTGGTGAAAGGGCTGTGACTGAGGGGCAACACGTGATGTATACTATAAGAGGTGTTAGGCACAGAATTTCAGTTGCTAGTGCGTAGTGGCTAGCCTCGTTGGCTTCGCGCAGGTGTGTCAGTGTCTGTCCCTAGATGTGTGCAACGGAACGAACGGGATAATTTGTCTTCTCTTTGTTACTTTCACAATTGCCTCCACGGCTGGCGGAGTTGTGGATTTTAAAGTTGCTACCGGAGTGAAATGGGTTCATTTTCGATACAAGACAACAGGAGGCTGAGACACTTGGGAGTCATGATCCAAGTGCCCCCCCCCCCCCCCGCCGAGTGTAAAGGAGTATAATGGGCCGAAACACTTGTCGGACGGGGGGACTGCTTCTGATGATCAGATTGCCTCCTGTTGTATTGCTCTGTAAAGAGTTTCCTATCATCGTTAAATTAACTCACAATTTACATTGCATATTTGTTAAACTTTCATACTGGTTTGATAAATTCAGGTACTATATTAAAATGTTTCACAATATACTGTTGCTTCCTTTTGGTATGTAGGAAATGTTTTGTGAGGGAAATTTGTACATTAACCTGCAAATCAGCTGACCCTATTTTTGTGTTTAAAAGTCAGTATGTTTTAGAAGAACAACTGCGCATTAAAATAATTCATAACTTCATTTCAAAATTGAAGATCTGCTGAAATGGATCTCTGATGTTGTCTGTCTCTTATCTGGGTGGTGCACCGTGATAGACTCTATATTTTCTAGGACTTCTTTGTTTTCTTCTCCGTCCAAAAGTCGTGAGCTATTCTTCTATATATCCACATCTCAGAGGCCTCAATTCTTTCTTCTCATTGCTTGCTGATTATCTATATTTCTACACCACACAATAATGAAGAATGTGTATCATATGTAAGTTACTTGTTCAAATGTTATTATCTGTCTCATGTTTCTAAATGTAGCTTGTGCCTGCTTGATTTCGGTTTTGCATCTGCAATCTTCTGTTTTTATATAACCAAAATATGAGAAACTCTTGATTTGGTCAAGGATTTTCTCATTTATGAAGAAGTAATTGTGGTTTCACCCGTGTGTTACCGGGGCCCGAAAGGGGAGCAAAGAATAGTAACACTGTCCCCTGCTAAGCATGTCGTAGAAGGCGACTAAGGAGGGTTGGGCATGGGGCCGGTTACCCCATCCTGTAAAAAAAATTTAAACCACAAAAAACTTCAACAAAACAGAGGTGAAAATGATGAGGAGAACATGGAAAGAACTTGAGATGATGGCACGTGACAGGAGGACTTGGCATGTGTTTGTTGAAGGCCTGTGCTCCTTTGGGAGTGGAGGGTTATGAATGAATGAATTGTGGTTTGATAAACGCAAGTACTACAGTAAATTACTTCACATGTTATTATTAATTTTGTTGTTTTTGTCAGGAAAACTTTATATTTCACCCTCCAATTTAACTCAGAGTTTACCCTCGATTAGAATTAAATTTATTCCCTCGGGTTAAACTTTCCTTTACATTTAAACTGAATAGCTTCAGCTTTACATTGCATTTAAGTGGAAAGGTTAAACGTACAGATATAATATGTTTTACATTTACATCTCCTCTGTTTGAAAAGTGTTCTCAATATAAATTCATTTATGTGTCCTTTACATTTACACTTGTGGAAAAGTTTGAAGCTTCTATTAATTAAAATAAATATTTTCACGTAGACATTTACGTTGGTTTAAAGCGTGAAACCTTACATTAATTTTAAAGTGAATATGTTTATAGGGACATTTACACCGCTTTGAAAATGAACGTATTATACTTAGAATGCACATCATTTCTTTTCATCTTCCCCCCCCCCCTGCTCCATAGGGAACCTGGAACTACTTTATGCTTTTAGTTCTCTTTACGAAACTATCAATAAAGCAATCAGCAGCCCGTGCAGTGGTGGTTCATGAATCATCTTTCTATACGCTGAGGTTGCCATCCTCAAATGACTTTGACATCCAACAGCGAGTTTCACACAATAAAACTCACATGGATATATATATGTATATATATATATATATATATATATATATATATATATAAATATATATATATATATATATATATATATATATATATATATATATATATATATATATATATATATATATATATATATATATATCCATGTGAGAGCATCCAGCGCAAACAGGCAACATTAGACAAATGTATGACGGTATAAAGAAAGCACTTGGCCCCCATAAAAGTAAGACGGCACCGCTAAAAACCATCAGCGGAGAGAAGCTAACCGATAAGGGTAAGCAGATGGAGAGGTGGGTCGAGCACTACTCTGAGCTTTACGCTAGAGACAATACCGTTACGCCTGCAGCCCTTGATGCTGTCAATAGTCTGCCAACTATGGAGGAGCTGGATGCCGAACCAACATTAGAGGAACTCAGTAAGGCCATTGATAGCTTGGCCTCTGGCAAAGCACCAGGCAGTGATGGGATTCCTCCTGATTTAATCAAATGCTGTAAGAGCACGCTATTACATCCCCTGCATAGGATGCTGTGCCAGTGCTGGGAAGAGACAACTATTCCTCAAGACATGCGAGATGCCAAGATTGTAACACTGTATAAAAATAAAGGAGACAGAAGTGATTGCAATAACTACAGAGGCATCTCTCTTCTTAGTATTGTTGGTAAGGTTTTTGCCAAAGTCATCTTAATGCGACTGCACAAGTTAGCTGAGCGCATATATCCAGAGTCACAGTGTGGATTCCGAGCTGGCAGATCAACAACAGACATGATCTTCTCTCTCCGCCAGCTTCAGGAAAAATCAAGAGAGCAGAAAAGACCATTATATATCGCCTTTATAGACCTCACAAAAGCATTCGACCTGGTTAGTAGGGATGGACTCTTTAAAATCCTCCTGAAAATAGGCTGCCCTTCTAAAATGCTGGAAATGATAAAGTCATTCCATGACGACATGAAGGGAACAGTCCAATATGCTGGAAGCACGTCACAGCCCTTTAATATACGAAGTGGCGTTAAACAAGGCTGTGTTCTGGCTCCGACCCTCTTCGGAATCTTCTTTGCCTTACTCTTGAAACATGCATTCAGAGATGCAACTGAAGCAATATGCCTTCACACTAGGTCAGATGGCCGTCTGTTTAATCTTTCAAGGCTGAAGGCAAAAACAAAAATCAGAAGGGTCACTATAAGAGACTTGTTGTTCGCTGATGATGCTGCAGTCGTCACTCAAAGCCAACAGGAGCTTCAGAGCTTGATGAATCGCTTCACTAAAGCATGCAAGGACTTTGGCCTCACAATAAGTCTAAAGAAAACGAATGTGCTGAGTCAGGATGTGGGTGCTGCACCAGTTATCACTATCGATAACTATGAATTGGCAGTGGTGCACCACTTCACATACCTAGGGTCTACCATCAATGACAAACTCTCACTGGATACAGAAATCGACAGCCGCATTGGCAAAGCTGCAGCTACCTTTGCCCGCCTCACATCGCGTGTTTGGGGGAACTCTAAACTCACAATGAAGACCAAAGCTGCGGTATATAATGCCTGCGTCACCAGCACACTCCTATATGGCAGCGAGACCTGGACGACATATGCTAAGCAAGAAAGAAGGCTCAATACCTTCCATTTGTGGTGTCTACGCCGCATCATCGGCATCTCGTGGAAAGATAAAGTGACAAATGTCGAGGTGTTGTCACGTGCTGGCCTTCAAAGTATGTATACGCTGCTTAGACAGCGCAGACTTCTCTGGCTTGGCCATGTTCGCCGCATGGAAGATGGTCGCATCCCAAAAGATATCTTCTACGGACAATTAGCAGATGGCAAGAGAACAGTTGGGCGACCACAGCTGAGGTTCAAAGATGTGTGCAAGAGAGATATGAGGGCACTGGACATGGATCCAGCAACATGGGAGGATGAAGCTGCCGATCGCACTAAGTGGCGATGCTATTTACGGCACCACCTCAGATTGGGCGAAGAGAGGCTCACACAAGAAGCAGAGGTGAGGAGAAAACGTCGAAAGGAGCACCAGGAAAATAAGCAGCTGAGGGCTGCCACCTCAGGGGCGCATACCCATAGTCAGTTATGACTGAAGGGGCTATTATTATTATTATTATATATATATATATATATATATATATATATATATATATATATATATATATATATATATATATATATATATATATATATATATATATATATATATATATATATATATAAGTAAGATGGCATGTTAGTAATAAAATATGAAATGTAAATCTCAACTTCTTGTACGTCAATACTGGCTACAGACTTGTCGCACAGATGAATAGAAGAGGCGAATCTTCTCTTACACGTGTCTTGGATTTCTTTTAATTTTGCAATAGATTGCCCCCTCTGACTCTTCTTTCTTCAGTTTTCCTAGTCCGGGTTTTCCTTAAAAAAATTTGAAAGATATTTCCTGTGCTTTATAAGTCGTATCTGGTTCTCCAATAAAAGGTCCGGATAACAATTAGGAATTGTGAATTTAGTTCTTCATTCTGACGAAGTTCTGGTGTCCTGGCAAGCGTGCAAATCACAGAGAAAGACTGTAAAATTGTCAGCCTAATTTTTGAATGTATTCTGCGTCTGTGGCATCTGACAATGAGCGTTTGTAAATGTTTGAGTAGCTACGTACCTCTAGTTGGAGTCTGAGCTGCTTCCTTTATTAACTGGGATTGAAGTTGTAGCTGTAGGCCTCTGCAAGAGTCTTTGTTTGGATCGTTGATAATCCTTGACTGTGTGGTATAACTTGAAGCAGGGTATCAGGCATAGAGGTACATTGCAATCTGGGCAGTACATGCAAGTCTGGCTTCTGTTCCCTGCAGCCTTACACCCTTTACAGTCTGGTTTGTACCTTGTCCTTTCATATTTATCAATGAAGTGGTGCTCAGTAAGTCGTGTTGTTGTGACCTGTGGTTTTGAAGGTGTCACATTGCGTCGAAGAATAGCAGGTTCAATAAGAGTCATACTGACATCCTGATCTTTGCTTTGATCTTTTTTTGTAGAGTTGGCAGTGTTGTAGGTTATGTGCCCATTGACCAGGGCAGTTTCAACTAAGAAATGATATAAAAATAGGATATGTGTGGGTAGGGGTAGCTTGCACCTAGCTGGCTGAAGTAGTCGACACCTCCCATACTTTTGCTGTATTTTTCTGCAAGCAAAGGCTTCTGAATTGTTCTGCCCTAAAGAATTTGTCTGTCTGTTTTGTTTATATTATCATTGGAGTGAACAGTAGATATAAGGTTAAATCTTTTCGTATCATGCCAGGTGACTGTCGGCATGCCTTATCTTCTGTCGCACAAAACACAGGATGATTTGTCTTTTTCAATTTGAGTTGTTTTTTCTTCAATGCTACAGGAAAATTCTTCCTATTTTCAGCTACTGTTCCAAATGCACCAATCTGAATTTCAGGTCTTGAAATAAAGCTGAAGGCTGAATAAAAACTACCGCAGAAAAAGATGTCCCTTGTTGCGTATGAAATTTGAATTAAAACTATGGTGACTTTTCACTGAAAAAAGAGTCCAAATAATCTCAGCTCTGAGAGTTTCTTCCTTGGTCACAAATGATGTCACATCTGTAGGTCTCCTAGTAGTGTTAGATGTTTTTGACGTGTCCGAGGGAGTAGTGTTAGATAGTTTTGATGTTTCTGAGGGAAAAACTGCTCCTTAGGGTTGTGTTCTTTTCTGTTTAAAAAAAAAAAATGGAACACACAAATAACTTATAAGTAGGCCTAAGCTATGTATATTTACCAAGTCAAAGTTCTAAACGCATGAATAATATAGTCAAACAATATTTAACTAGAACAAAAGTTAATATATAGTAATTGGGAGGGTGAAGGTATGATGATATCCTTATAACACTTATGATAAGTGAAAATCTATTAAATATCTATCTGGAAACATCAGGCCTTTACACACACACACCCTCTCCCCATCTTTACTATTTTTGTTTGATTTTTTTGTTGGGGTTTGTTTTGTTTTATCGTTTCTGTTTGTTTCGATTTTTAAAAAAAAAATTTTAATTATTTTTAAAATTTTAAATAACATAGGTCTATGCACAAAATTGGTAATTTTCATTTATCCTAATTACAGTGATTTGACAGATGTGACGCCACTTTCATGTATCGGCGGTTATTCATGTTATCTGGAATTGAAAACATGTAGGCCTAGGCATATCCTAATTATAATCCTGCAGAGCAGAACGGGATATGTCTCTTCATCATAAATATAATGAAAAAGCATTCAAAATATATTTATTTCCCAAAAATGTGGTGAAATGAACAGTGGGACACGTCTGATAACAGAGTAGGCTATAGGATATGGAATCGCCATCAATTTCTATTCTTGGCCATCTCAAACTGTGTCAAACATATTCTCGTAAGCAGTTGTAAACCAAGAAATTTCATTCAAACACTAATTTTGGCCATGGTTAAAAATAAAACTGTAAATAGGCTACATTGTAAATTACGGCCGCAAGTACAGTAGGCCTATCTATAAACCGCACTTAGCCTATGTAAATATGTTTTATAAATGAATTTATTACTTACCTCAGTTGAAATGAACGATTTCATACAACTTGAATGTGTAGAGACATGTTCTTGGTGTTGTTGTTGTTTTTTTAAGTTTTGGCGAGGCGCGTCCCGTTCAACCTAGTCGGTTATATTAGGGCGCATATCCAAATATAAAAGGCCCTTAGGTCTGAGGTTATAAATACATTTTTTCCCAGTCGTGGGTTTTTGCTCCGCAGTGAATATGTGTAGTTATGTGTCCTTTCGTAGCAGTTAGGGTTAGGTTTAGTATTAGAGTTAGGATTTGGGTTAGCGTTAACCCTAATCCTAACCTTAATACTAAATCTAACCCTAACTGTTACGATACAAGACATAACTACACATATTCACTGCGGAGCAAAAACCCACGAGTAATAGGAAATTACCGCTTTCGAGTAACAACAGACACGCGCGCTAAAAATAAATCTGCTTCACATCGTTAACGCAATTCGCCGAAAACGCAAATCGCCGAAAACACGAACCGCCGAAAATGGATTTTGTGCCCAAAGGGAAGTAAAAATTCTGCGGTAACTGAAGTTTAACGAAAAATACCATCAATAACCGAAAAATGGAAAACTTCCGATTTTTAATATTATTTCAAGGTCCGATGCGGGAAATTCAAGGCTGTTAGCCATTTTTCCAGGCTTTTCAAGGCCTGGAATTTTTTTTTTCGTTTTCCAGGTTTTTCAAGGTCGCTACGAACCCTGTGGATGGTGCACCGTGATAGACTCTATATTTTCTAGGACTTCTTTGTTTTCTTCTCCGTCCAAAAGTCGTGAGCTATTCTTCTATATATCCACATCTCAGAGGCCTCAATTCTTTCTTCTCATTGCTTGCTGATATCTATATTTCTACACCACACAATAATGAAGAATGTGTATCATATGTAAGTTACTTGTTCAAATGTTATTATCTGTCTCATGTTTCTAAATGTAGCTTGTGCCTGCTTGATTTCGGTTTTGCATCTGCAATCTTCTGTTTTTATATAACCAAAATATGAGAAACTCTTGATTTGGTCAAGGATTTTCTCATTTATGAAGAAGTAATTGTGGTTTGATAAACGCAAGTACTACATTAAATTACTTCACATATTATTATTAATTTTGTTGTTTTTGTCAGGAAAACTTTATATTTCACCCTCCAATTTAACTCAGAGTTTACCCTCGATTAGAATTAAATTTATTCCCTTGGGTTAAACTTTCCTTTACATTTAAACTGAATAGCTTCAGCTTTACATTGCATTTAAGTGGAAAGGTTAAACGTACAGATATAATATGTTTTACATTTACATCTCCTCTGTTTGAAAAGTGTTCTCAATATAAATTCATTTATGTGTCCTTTACATTTACACTTGTGGAAAAGTTTGAAGCTTCTATTAATTAAAATAAATATTTTCACGTAGACATTTACGTTGGTTTAAAGCGTGAAACCTTACATTAATTTTAAAGTGAATATGTTTATAGGGACATTTACACCGCTTTGAAAATGAACGTATTATACTTAGAATGCACATCATTTCTTTTCATCTTTTCCCCCCCCCCTGCTCCATAGGGAACCTGGAACTACTTTATGCTTTTAGTTCTCTTTACGAAACTATCAATAAAGCAATCAGCAGCCCGTGCAGTGGTGGTTCATGAATCATCTTTCTATACGCTGAGGTTGCCATCCTCAAATGACTTTGACATCCAACAGCGAGTTTCACACAATAAAACTCACATGGATATATATATATATATATATATATATATATATATATATATATATATATATATATATATATATATATATATATATATATATATATATATATATATATATATATATATATATATATATATATATATATATATAAGTAAGATGGCATGTTAGTAATAAAATATGAAATGTAAATCTCAACTTCTTGTACGTCAATACTGGCTACAGACTTGTCGCACAGATGAATAGAAGAGGCGAATCTTCTCTTACACGTGTCTTGGATTTCTTTTAATTTTGCAATAGATTGCCCCCTCTGACTCTTCTTTCTTCAATTTTCCTAGTCCGGGTTTTCCTTAAGAAAATTTGAAAGATATTTCCTGTGCTTTATAAGTCTTATCTGGTTCTCCAATAAAAGGTCCGGATAACAATTAGGAATTATGAATTTAGTTCTTCACTCTGACGAAGGTCTGGTGTCCTGGCAAGCGTGCAAATCACAGAGAAAGACTGTAAATTTGTCAGCCTATATACTCTCCAATGATGTTATGAATCTAATCCAAAAGATCCAATCATTTCAAATCATGCAGATAGGGTGCGATATTTCAAAATATTCAAACGTGAAATAAGGTGCGTGCCTGCAAATGTCACATATTACCATATATGGACATCTCATGCCTTGCATACGCTCTCACAAACGCATTTGTGGACTCATATTGTCTAAAATGTACTAAATCCTTTATTACTTTTTTAACAAGTGACCGGAAGCGGTTATATCACTCTTGTCTGCCTGTCGTAAAGTACGGGTCACTCTTCTTCAACGTTTTCATCATCACTCAGCATCGTCATACGTCATCATTATTTTCCAGTATTATTAATATTTATTGTCGTTTGCTCACACACACACCCAACTCATCGCTCGACCTGCCAAAACATGATTGGCGCGAACAAACGGTACCAGGCACGGACAAAATCTCGAATGCTTTAAAACAAAGATAGATATGCTAACCCAGCGCTAATCGAAATACAAGCCTTCAAGTGACCGGTTGGACGCTCCCTACAGCTATATTAAACCGTGAATTTAATTTCACTAGTGTTTCGTTTGCTGCGTGCAAGGTTCCTTTGCAGAAGACCCTGAGCAAGGTAGAGTTTCGTCTCCTGACCTATGCGCTTGACTGAAAGAGGAAACTTCAGTCAACAGGATTTGTACTTAGCCGCCTACTGAAGTGCCTAGTCGTGTGGTGTCTGTCGTGGAATATTCTAATCCACATATATAAATTATTAGGTAAATATGAAGCCTAACAAATAAAATTAATAAAGAGAAGAGCAATGGAAAAAGAACAGTGCTGTCACAAAGACTGTACTCGAAATCCCCTTGTTTTCTACTGCGTAAGCAAATTGTAACGTTTCACGTTGATATTAAAGGCCTTCTGCAACATACACGCGTTTCCCAAACACACAATAAAATGTGCTGCCTTTCTAAGAAAAACCTTGAAATATGCAAGTTGACCTAAATTTTAAATTCCATTCATGTCTTTTTCTACACTGCGTTACCAAAACGAACGAGACAGATGGACAAAAGGATAGCGGGAAGGGAGAGGCAGAAAGCCGAACACTAAACACGCTTCGCGCGATACACAAATGCTGCCATCACGCGTGTAAGACTACAAGCACTAACTTTTTCGGACGGACAGTGATAAATTCACTACCCTTCCCAGAGTTAGGTTTTAAAATCATAAAAAACGCTTATTAGGAAAGATAACAATAGATGGGTTTACGGTTGAAAACATAACAGTACCCAGACAGCACATCTTCGAAACAGGAGGTAGAAGAAATTGCATATTTTGAACGCAGCCACGTAGCTCTTTCAAATTTGGATATTTGGGTTCCTTAGGGTTTGCTGACAAAGAATATGTACAACGTTATGCAAATAGTCTAGGAATTAACAAGTTATAGCCAAAATAAAATAGTGAGGATGCCTGACAGCATGAAATCATTTCTGCTCATAAAATTTTTTTTATAACGTGTTTGAAAAACCTCACGTTATAGAATTAGCCTACCATGTAAACTCCAAATTGATTGGAGCGCAACAAATGAAAGACGAACCACGATTGGTCGGACTATAAATACTATCTTTCGTTGTTAGGGGAGACGGGGAAAGGTAACATTTTTTCAAACACTTGTCGAAACGTGGCCTCATTGGCTAGACTCGCTGATATAATCACTTAGGAGCGTTAGTTCGAAACCACTTGTTTAAATAATCTTGATAAAGCAACAGTGCGTTGAAGCCAGCTCACATTTTTGCTAAAATAAAAGCCTGGAACATAAGCAGATGGGAATTTGTGCCAGTAAATGTGCCAGAATTCATTGCTAATCAACGTATCTGTGTTTATTTCCATGAAATTGTGGTAAGCTTGAACCATTCAGTATCTTTTAATGAAAAATTGAATGTGAATTGTTAATTTATGCCTGTATATATATGTGTAGTTCAGTGGCAAACGTGAGGTAAAGCCTATAATGCTCCAGCCTGAACAGAGGGTGTCGGAGGGAAGTAAAACGGCATGGAATGGCCAAATAGTACACTGACACCTGGGTGATTGATTAGACAGAAATAATGCTGGAAGTGCAGAGGCGTGGTAACCATTAAGGAGGTAAATACTGGTATAAAGTATTTCAGATGAAGCTGACAGTTGGCCTAACGCTCTGAACTCAATGTTTGTGTTGTGTTGTGATCAGTGTAAAAGAGAGTATAAGTTAGTTATGAAGTAGAAGGTACATCCTTCTTGATTTCAGGGACCGTGGTCTTGATGGTACTGAGCAGCACCTGGTCAGAGCTTTGCTGAATCCAGAGTCGGACAGCATACTCCTTGGTCCATTTAGCTATCAGTGAGGTGTCTCCAGAGCCCAGAGGAGAATTCGAGCAGAGGAGTCCTTTCCTGCCGCCATCACTCAAGATAAGCTGTTTTGGCCAGCTGAGCTCAACATTATGTCCCCTCATCTTGAAATGACTTTATAAAAATAACCTTCAGAGGGGAATTTAATTGTCTTAATATCAGGAACTGAGAACATCTCCAATACTAGTCCCTAAAGACAAACTATTGAAGTCATGATGACAAATACCAACAGAGCTTGAACAAAACAAAACCAGTATTACCTCATTTTACTACTACTACACAACTGACACACATAGGATATTTGTAATAATATATGTCACTACTATATTCATATTGGTAAATTCTGTACATATAACTTGTAATTTAAATTGATTGTGATCCCTGGTTCCCTTGTAGTTGAATCAGGACACATATTCATTCATGCCAGTAATGAATACATATTGTTATTTGAAAAGTTATCAGTGACTCTTTTAAGATATCCTTGTAGAGTGTTATATGTATGTGAGTGTCACAGTGTTGTCAAGTGTAGTGGATTAAATTAAATTGTTTATCTGTCTGTTGTTGTGACTTACACTTCATCATACACATACCCTAGACACATAACGTAGTCATCACACTATTCCAGAATAATTCTGACTGAGATATATAGATATGTGGTAGCAAGTAAGGTTATCTATAATACACTACTCTTAATAGATATAGATACCTTCACAGCTGATCTCAGTCAGTACACTAAGTCCCCTATAAATATTTATAACATCCCACTTCACCACATATATTGGGGTCTCGCTCTTGGGATTTTGAATCTTCCCCTATTAAAAATATTGGGGGTAATTCACTTCAGGGAATATAAGAATTAAAAGGTATCCTTGGGTGGAATTAAATAAGGTTGAGCTCACGGTGCCTGTGTTGTCCATTATATATATTTAGAATTTGAATTGTTGGTTAGACATTGTAGAAATTTACCTGATAGACAATGGCGGACCTGGCCAAGTTTCGATCTGCTGCTGTACAGACTGCAAAAGAGTTAGGATTAGATGGGCAAGTTATGGTTGCCTATGTCACTACGGAATGTGACAAATTTATTGAACGCGAAGAAAGAAGATTAGAAAAAGAGGCCGAAAGAAAGTTAGAGGCTGACAAGGAAATTAAGAGGTTGCAGATTGAGGCTGACAAAGAGGCTAAAGCATTGGAAGCCGAGGAAAGAAGACAGGCTGCAGAAAGAGAAGAGAAGAAATTAGCTGCAGAAAGAGAAGAGAAGAAATTAGCTGCAGAAAGAGAAGAGAAGAGATTAGCTGCAGAGAGGGAAGCAGAAAAGGAGGAGAAAAGATTACAAAGGGAACATGAATTACGACTAAGGGAGTTTGAGTTTCAAGGCCATGCTCATGAAAATGGTGCCAGTCCCTTTGCCTCTGATGCTACGGTTATTCAAGGAGCCTCAACCTCAGCTATGAATTTTCATTTAGATCATTTTGTTGAGAAAGACGATGATATAGAGAGCTACCTAAATAGGTATGAGCTATTAGCTACCACGTATGGGTTAGAGAGAGAAAGGTGGAGCTTAAAGTTATCTCAAGGACTTCGTGGGGCAGCTTATGAAGTTTTTGCAAAAATGAGCAGAGGTGATCAGGAAAATTATGACATGCTAAAGCAGGCTCTTTTGTTAAGGTATGAAAAGAATGCAGAATTTTATAGAAAAAAATTTAGGAATGCTAAACTACTGTCAGGTGAAACCTATCACCAGTTCTCTGCACGAATAGAGACATACTTGGAGAAATGGACTTCTCTGGGGAAAACCCAAGATCTTAAGGAAATGGTCCTTATAGAGCAATTAAGAGAGTCCATGGCTCCAGACCTGAGAAAGTTTCTCATGGAACAAGGTGCAGAGAGGCTGGGTGAGTTGCTAAATGTTGCTGAAAGGTATCAAGCAGCTCAAGCAGAGGTAACAGGTAATAAAAAGAAACAAGTGGATAACTTTAGGGCACCACAGAACTTTAATAAATTTGATCCTAGAGATCAAAATAAAGGTAAGCACCAGTTTGATAGGCCACGGTATGAAAATAAAAATAAATTCCCACAATTCGATGAAAGGAAATATGATGAAAGAAAATCTTTCAACCAAGGAAAAAGGTGGTGTAAGAATTGTCAGATGGACAATCATGACACTGACCGTTGCAGAAGGAAACCTGTGTATATGGCAACCCTTCAGGTCAGGTCGACCTCAAGAAAGGAGGAGGATATTATGTTAGATACCACTCCAGAAGAGATGAGGAAGGCACAGGCTGGGGATAAAACACTCAAGCCTTGTTACAGAAAATTGTCAACTTGTCATACAACTCCAGGCAAGGGAGATTTTTACATGAAAAACAAGTTGATGTATAGGAAGGCCGGAGCTAGATCCAATGGTCACGGACAGCTGGTTCTTCCAAAAAGATATAGGACAGACTTAATAAGGAGCCTACATGTGAAACCAGATGGGGACCATGAGAAGATAGGTACCATCATTCAAAAGGTGGCTCACAATTATTATTGGCCCAAAGCAAGATGGGACATTGAGAATTTTGTAGAAAGGTGTAGCATAGCACATGAGGGAACACCCACAAGTGGGAACATGGATCAGGACCTGGACACGCCCCGGGGCAAAATTAGGCCTGATAATAAAAAGAAATATAGATTTGATAAAGTGGACCAAATGGAATGGGAAGCCCCTTTTCACGGACAAGCTTCACTTAACTGTTTTACAATGGCCACTATGCGGAGAGTGCAAAAAGATGTCTTACCCCAGGATAAGCCGAAAATCCCTCAATCGGACTTAAACAAACTGGAGGAAGAGGATGTAGAGAGGAAATCTCTCATCAAGAATTTTAAGAGGGGAGAAAGCCCCAAAAGAAAAATTGGTAGCGGTCGTTTTGTGAATGATAATTCTGGGAGGAAAAATCATCACTATAAAGCTTCGAGTGGAACAGACCATACCGGTGCATGGACAAATAGGTCCACACAATTAAAGGTCCATATGTAGCTTTGTTAAGAACGTGGACTGATGAAAAGGCAGAGGAAAACATTACATCTTCATACCAATATGTGAATGAGCTGACGACTCGGTTAAAAACTGGCTGAAAACTTGCCAATGAAAATTTGAAACAAGCCAGGAAGAAACATGCTGCCTATTATAACAGGAAGGCGAAAGACAGAAATTTGGCTGTGGGAGAGAAAGTACTGCTTCTTTTGCCTGGGAGTCAGAATAAGTTACAAATTGGATGGCAGGGTCCATATACAGTTCTAGAGAAGGTGTCTAGAACAAATTATAAGATAGATAAGAAGGGGAAAGAAAAAATCTATCATGTGAATCTCCTGAAGAAATATTTGGAAAGAGAACATCAGGAAGAGACACACTTGTTGACCTTGTCCATCGCCATGGAGATGAAAAAGGAACCACTTTCATCATTTGAATATCCATTACACCCCTGTGAGACAGCAGCACAGGGGAAAATCAGTACACATTTAACGAAAACTCAGAAAGAGAGAGTGCAACAGGTTCTAAATAATCATGCAGAGGTGTTAACAGACCGACCAGGGCATACAAACCTATTGGAATATGATATGAAACTAATAGACTCCACACCTGTCTGTATGAAACCATATTCGATTCCGTTTGCTAAGGAGAAAGCTTTGAAGGAAGAGATAGACTATCTATTGAAGGAAGGGATTATTTCGCACAGTGAGTCTTCGTATAGTTCCGGTGTTGTACTCTTAAGGAAGCCCTCTGGAGAACATAGACTCTGTATAGATTACAGGAGACTGAATGCTATTACAGAAGGACAGGTGGATCCATTGCCGGATACAAATCAGCTGTTTGCCAGACTAAATAAAGCTAAATATTTCTCAAAAGTGGATCTGAGTAAAGGATACTATCAGATTCCAGTAAAGCCTGAGGTTAGACCATACCTAGCTTTTAGTACCTCAGAAGGACACTATGAGTTTAATAGATTGCCATTTGGATTGAAGAATGCGCCTAGTATCTTCTCTAGAATGATGAGAAAATTATTGGATCCTCTGAATAATCCCTGTATAACAAATTTTATGGATGATATCCTTATAGCAACAGAAACATTTGAGGAACACATTGACTCTCTGAACATGCTGTTTGATCTACTTAGGGAGGCAAATTTAACAGCCCGACCAACCAAATGTTGCGTTGGATGTAAAGAATTGGAATTTTTGGGACACACAGTTTATCAGGGAAACATGACCCCTGACCCAAAGAATTTAGAGAAACTAGAGAAAGCCCCGAGACCACAAACCAAGAAGGACGTGAGATCCTTTGTCTCATTATGTGGTTTCTACCAGAAGTATATCAAAAACTTTAATTCCATATGTGCACCGTTAACTGAATTGACACGTAAAGGACATCCAGATCGCATTACATGGACACCACAATGTGAAATGACTTACCAAGATTTGAAGGAAAAGCTCACAAGTAAACCCATTTTGAAATTACCTGACTTAAGTCAAGAATTCATAGTAAGGACGGATGCAAGTAATATTGGGTTAGGAGCAACTCTACTACAGAGATCTGATGCATTGGATGGGGAATTAATCCCAGTGGCATATGCTAGCAGAAAGTTGAATAAAGCTGAAATCAACTACTCAACTAGCGAAAAAGAATGTCTTGCAGTAATATGGGCGATAAAGAAATTCAATATTTATCTATATGGGAAGGCATTTAAGTTGCAAACAGACCACAAACCGTTATCGTTTCTAGCACAGGCTAAGCATGAGAACTCTAGGTTACTCCGATGGTCTTTGCTTTTGGCTCCATATAATTTTAGCATTGAGTATATATCTGGAAAAACCAATCTGGGAGCGGATTTTTTAAGCCGCCATCCGTGTGATGAGAATCACCGTAAACCCCAGAAATAATAATAAATTTCTCTATGTGTATATAGAATAAAGGACTGACATATAATGTCTGTTTTAAGAGGGGAGGTGTGTCGTGGAATATTCTAATCCACATATATAAATTATTAGGTAAATATGAAGCCTAACAAATAAAATTAATAAAGAGAAGAGCAATGGAAAAAGAACAGTGCTGTCACAAAGACTGTACTCGAAATCCCCTTGTTTTCTACTGCGTAAGCAAATTGTAACGTTTCACGTTGATATTAAAGGCCTTCTGCAACATACACGCGTTTCCCAAACACACAATAAAATGTGCTGCCTTTCTAAGAAAAACCTTGAAATATGCAAGTTGACCTAAATTTTAAATTCCATTCATGTCTTTTTCTACACTGCGTTACCAAAACGAACGAGACAGATGGACAAAAGGATAGCGGGAAGGGAGAGGCAGAAAGCCGAACACTAAACACGCTTCGCGCGATACACAAATGCTGCCATCACGCGTGTAAGACTACAAGCACTAACTTTCTCGGACGGACAGTGATAAATTCACTACCCTTCCCAGAGTTAGGTTTTAAAATCATAAAAAACGCTTATTAGGAAAGATAACAATAGATGGGTTTACGGTTGAAAACATAACAGTACCCAGACAGCACATCTTCGAAACAGGAGGTAGAAGGAATTGCATATTTTGAACGCAGCCACGTAGCTCTTTCAAATTTGGATATTTGGGTTCCTTAGGGTTTGCTGACAAAGAATATGTACAACGTTATGCAAATAGTCTAGGAATTAACAAGTTATAGCCAAAATAAAATAGTGAGGATGCCTGACAGCATGGAATCATTTCTGCTCATAAAATTTTTTTTTATAACGTGTTTGAAAAACCTCACGTTACAGAATTAGCCTACCATGTAAACTCCAAATTGATTGGAGCGCAACAAATGAAAGACGAACCACGATTGGTCGGACTATAAATACTATCTTCCGTTGTTAGGGGAGACGGGAAAAGGTAACATTTTTTCAAACACTTGTCGAAACGTGGCCTCATTGGCTAGACTCGCTGATATAATCACTTAGGAGCGTTAGTTCGAAACCACTTGTTTAAATAATCTTGATAAAGCAACAGTGCGTTGAAGCCAGCTCACATTTTTGCTAAAATAAAAGCCTGGAACATAAGCAGATGGGAATTTGTGCCAGTAAATGTGCCAGAATTCATTGCTAATCAACGTATCTGTGTTTATTTCCATGAAATTGTGGTAAGCTTGAACCATTCAGTATCTTTTAATGAAAAATTGAATGTGAATTGTTAATTTATGCCTGTATATATATGTGTAGTTCAGTGGCAAACGTGAGGTAAAGCCTATAATGCTCCAGCCTGAACAGAGGGTGTCGGAGGAAAGTCAAACGGCATGGAATGGCCAAATAGTACACTGACACCTGGGTGATTGATTAGACAGAAATAATGCTGGAAGTGCAGAGGCGTGGTAACCATTAAGGAGGTAAATACTGGTATAAAGTATTTCAGATGAAGCTGACAGTTGGCCTAACGCTCTGAACTCAATGTTTTTGTTGTGTTGTGATCAGTGTAAAAGAGAGTATAAGTTAGTTATGAAGTAGAAGGTACATCCTTCTTGATTTCAGGGACCGTGGTCTTGATGGTACTGAGCAGCACCTGGTCAGAGCTTTGCTGAATCCAGAGTCGGACAGCATACTCCTTGGTCCATTTAGCTATCAGTGAGGTGTCTCCAGAGCCCAGAGGAGAATTCGAGCAGAGGAGTCCTTTCCTGCCGCCATCACTCAAGATAAGCTGTTTTGGCCAGCTGAGCTCAACATTATGTCCCCTCATCTTGAAATGACTTTATAAAAATAACCTTCAGAGGGGAATTTAATTGTCTTAATATCAGGAACTGAGAACATCTCCAATACTAGTCCCTAAAGACAAACTATTGAAGTCATGATGACAAATACCAACAGAGCTTGAACAAAACAAAACCAGTATTACCTCATTTTACTACTACACAACTGACACACATAGGATATTTGTAATAATATATGTCACTACTATATTCATATTGGTAAATTCTGTACATATAACTTGTAATTTAAATTGATTGTGATCCCTGGTTCCCTTGTAGTTGAATCAGGACACATATTCATTCATGCCAGTAATGAATACATATTGTTATTAGAAAAGTTATCAGTGACTCTTTAAGATATCCTTGTAGAGTGTTATATGTATGTGAGTGTCACAGTGTTGTCAAGTGTAGTGGATTAAATTAAATTGTTTATCTGTCTGTTGTTGTGACTTACACTTCATCATACACATACCCTAGACACATAACGTAGTCATCACACTATTCCAGAATAATTCTGACTGAGATATATAGATATGTGGTAGCAAGTAAGGTTATCTATAATACACTACTCTTAATAGATATAGATACCTTCACAGCTGATCTCAGTCAGTACACTAAGTCCCCTATAAATATTTATAACATCCCACTTCACCACATATATTGGGGTCTCGCTCTTGGGATTTTGGATCTTTCCCTATTAAAAATATTGGGGGTAATTCACTTCAGGGAATATAAGAATTAAAAGGTATCCTTGGGTGGAATTAAATAAGGTTGAGCTCACGGTGCCTGTGTTGTCCATTATATATATTTAGAATTTGAATTGTTGGTTAGACATTGTAGAAATTTACCTGATAGACAATGGCGGACCTGGCCAAGTTTCGATCTGCTGCTGTACAGACTGCAAAAGAGTTAGGATTAGATGGGCAAGTTATGGTTGCCTATGTCACTACGGAATGTGACAAATTTATTGAACGCGAAGAAAGAAGATTAGAAAAAGAGGCCGAAAGAAAGTTAGAGGCTGACAAGGAAATTAAGAGGTTGCAGATTGAGGCTGACAAAGAGGCTAAAGCATTGGAAGCCGAGGAAAGAAGACAGGCTGCAGAAAGAGAAGAGAAGAAATTAGCTGCAGAAAGAGAAGAGAAGAAATTAGCTGCAGAAAGAGAAGAGAAGAGATTAGCTGCACAGAGGGAAGCAGAAAAGGAGGAGAAAAGATTACAAAGGGAACATGAATTACGACTAAGGGAGTTTGAGTTTCAAGGCCATGCTCATGAAAATGGTGCCAGTCCCTTTGCCTCTGATGCTACGGTTATTCAAGGAGCCTCAACCTCAGCTATGAATTTTCATTTAGATCATTTTGTTGAGAAAGACGATGATATAGAGAGCTACCTAAATAGGTATGAGCTATTAGCTACCACGTATGGGTTAGAGAGAGAAAGGTGGAGCTTAAAGTTATCTCAGGGACTTCGTGGGGCAGCTTATGAAGTTTTTGCAAAAATGAGCAGAGGTGATCAGGAAAATTATGACATGCTAAAGCAGGCTCTTTTGTTAAGGTATGAAAAGAATGCAGAATTTTATAGAAAAAAATTTAGGAATGCTAAACTACTGTCAGGTGAAACCTATCACCAGTTCTCTGCACGAATAGAGACATACTTGGAGAAATGGACTTCTCTGGGGAAAACCCAAGATCTTAAGGAAATGGTCCTTATAGAGCAAATAAGAGAGTCCATGGCTCCAGACCTGAGAAAGTTTCTCATGGAACAAGGTGCAGAGAGGCTGGGTGAGTTGCTAAATGTTGCTGAAAGGTATCAAGCAGCTCAAGCAGAGGTAACAGGTAATAAAAAGAAACAAGTGGACAACTTTAGGGCACCACAGAACTTTAATAAATTTGATCCTAGAGATCAAAATAAAGGTAAGCACCAATTTGATAGGCCACGGTATGAAAATAAAAATAAATTCCCACAATTCGATGAAAGGAAATATGATGAAAGAAAATCTTTCAACCAAGGAAAAAGGTGGTGTAAGAATTGTCAGATGGACAATCATGACACTGACCGTTGCAGAAGGAAACCTGTGTATATGGCAACCCTTCAGGTCAGGTCGACCTCAAGAAAGGAGGAGGATATTATGTTAGATACCACTCCAGAAGAGATGAGGAAGGCACAGGCTGGGGATAAAACACTCAAGCCTTGTTACAGAAAATTGTCAACTTGTCATACAACTCCAGGCAAGGGAGATTTTTACATGAAAAACAAGTTGATGTATAGGAAGGCCGGAGCTAGATCCAATGGTCACGGACAGCTGGTTCTTCCAAAAAGATATAGGACAGACTTAATAAGGAGCCTACATGTGAAACCAGATGGGGACCATGAGAAGATAGGTACCATCATTCAAAAGGTGGCTCACAATTATTATTGGCCCAAAGCAAGATGGGACATTGAGAATTTTGTAGAAAGGATGTAGCATAGCACATGAGGGAACACCCACAAGTGGGAACATGGATCAGGACCTGGACACGCCACGGGGCAAAATTAGGCCTGATAATAAAAAGAAAAATAGATTTGATAAAGTGGACCAAATGGAATGGGAAGCCCCTTTTTCACGGACAAGCTTCACTTAACTGTTTTACAATGGCCACTATGCGGAGAGTGCAAAAAGATGTCTTACCCCAGAACAAGCCGAAAATCCCTCAATCGGACTTAAACAAACTGGAGGAAGAAGATGTAGAGAGGAAATCTCTCATCAAGAATTTTAAGAGGGGAGAAAGCCCCAAAAGAAAAATTGGTAGCGGTCGTTTTGTGAATGATAATTCTGGGAGGAAAAATCATCACTATAAAGCTTCGAGTGGAAGAGACCATACCGGTGCATGGACAAATAGGTCCACACAATTAAAGGTCCATATGTAGCTTTGTTAAGAACGTGGACTGATGAAAAGGCAGAGGAAAACATTACATCTTCATACCAATATGTGAATGAGCTGACCACTCGGTTAAAAACTGGCTGGAAACTTGCCAATGAAAATTTGAAACAAGCCAGGAAGAAACATGCTGCCTATTATAACAGGAGAAGGTGTCTAGAACAAATTATAAGATAGATAAGAAGGGGAAAGAAAAAATCTATCATGTGAATCTCCTGAAGAAATATTTGGAAAGAGAACATCAGGAAGAGACACACTTGTTGACCTTGTCCATCGCCATGGAGATGAAAAAAGGAACCACTTTCATCATTTGAATATCCATTACACCCCTGTGAGACAGCAGCACAGGTGAAAATCAGTACACATTTAACGAAAACTCAGAAAGAGAGAGTGCAACAGGTTCTAAATAATCATGCAGAGGTGTTAACAGACCGACCAGGGCATACAAACCTATTGGAATATGATATGAAACTAATAGACTCCACACCTGTCTGTATGAAACCATATTCGATTCCGTTTGCTAAGGAGAAAGCTTTGAAGGAAGAGATAGACTATCTATTGAAGGAAGGAATTATTTCGCACAGTGAGTCTTCGTATAGTTCCGGTGTTGTACTCTTAAGGAAGCCCTCTGGAGAACATAGACTCTGTATAGATTACAGGAGACTGAATGCTATTACAGAAGGACAGGTGGATCCATTGCCGGATACAAATCAGCTGTTTGCCAGACTAAATAAAGCTAAATATTTCTCAAAAGTGGATCTGAGTAAAGGATACTATCAGATTCCAGTAAAGCCTGAGGTTAGACCATACCTAGCTTTTAGTACCTCAGAAGGACACTATGAGTTTAATAGATTGCCATTTGGATTGAAGAATGCGCCTAGTGTCTTCTCTAGAATGATGAGAAAATTATTGGATCCTCTGAATAATCCCTGTATAACAAATTTTATGGATGATATCCTTATAGCAACAGAAACATTTGAGGAACACATTGACTCTCTGAACATGCTGTTTGATCGACTTAGGGAGGCAAATTTAACAGCCCGACCAACCAAATGTTGCGTTGGATGTAAAGAATTGGAATTTTTGGGACACACAGTTTATCAGGGAAACATGACCCCTGACCCAAAGAATTTAGAGAAACTACAGAAAGCCCCGAGACCACAAACCAAGAAGGACGTGAGATCCTTTGTCTCATTATGTGGTTTCTACCAGAAGTATATCAAAAACTTTAATTCCATATGTGCACCGTTAACTGAATTGACACGTAAAGGACATCCAGATCGCATTACATGGACACCACAATGTGAAATGACTTACCAAGAATTGAAGGAAAAGCTCACAATAAACCCATTTTGAAATTACCTGACTTAAGTCAAGAATTCATAGTAAGGACGGATGCAAGTAATATTGGGTTAGGTGCAACTCTACTACAGAAATCAGATGCATTGGATGGGGAATTAAGCCCAGTGGCATATGCTAGCAGAAAGTTGAATAAAGCTGAAATCAACTACTCAACTAGCGAAAAAGAATGTCTTGCAGTAATATGGGCGATAAAGAAATTCAATATTTATCTATATGGGAAGGCATTTAAGTTGCAAACAGACCACAAACCGTTATCGTTTCTAGCACAGGCTAAGCATGAGAACTCCAGGTTACTCCGATGGTCTTTACTTTTGGCTCCATATAATTTTAGCATTGAGTATATATCTGGAAAAACCAATTTGGGAGCGGATTTTTTAAGCCGCCATCCGTGTGATGAGAATCACCGTAAACCCCAGAAATAATAATAAATTTCTCTATGTGTATATAGAATAAAGGACTGACATATAATGTCTGTTTTAAGAGGGGAGGTGTCGTGGAATATTCTAATCCACATATATAAATTATTAGGTAAATATGAAGCCTAACAAATAAAATTAATAAAGAGAAGAGCAATGGTAAAATAACAGTGCTGTCACAAAGACTGTACTCGAAATCCCCTTGTTTTCTACTGCGTAAGCAAATTGTAACGTTTCACGTTGATATTAAAGGCCTTCTGCAACATACACGCGTTTCCCAAACACACAATAAAATGTGCTGCCTTTCTAAGAAAAACCTTGAAATATGCAAGTTGACCTAAATTTTAAATTCCATTCATGTCTTTTTCTACACTGCGTTACCAAAACGAACGAGACAGATGGACAAAAGGATAGCGGGAGGGAGAGGCAGAAAGCCGAACACTAAACACGCTTCGCGCGATACACAAATGCTGCCATCACGCGTGTAAGACTACAAGCACTAACTTTTTCGGACGGACAGTGATAAATTCACTACCCCTCCCAGAGTTAGGTTTTAAAATCATAAAAAACGCTTATTAGGAAAGATAACAATAGATGGGTTTACGGTTGAAAACATAACAGTACCCAGACAGCACATCTTCGAAACAGGAGGTAGAAGAAATTGCATATTTTGAACGCAGCCACGTAGCTCTTTCAAATTTGGATATTTGGGTTCCTTAGGGCTTGCTGACAAAGAATATGTAAAACGTTACGCAAATAGTCCAGGAATTAATAAATTATAACCAAAATAAAATAGTGGGGATGCCTGACAGCATGGAATCATTTCTGCTCATAAAATTTTTTTATAACGTGTTTGAAAAAAATCTTACGTTACAGAATTAGCCTACCATGTAAACTCCAAATTGATTGGAGCGCAACAAATGAAAGACGAACCACGATTGGTCGGACTATAAATACTATCTTTCGTTGTTAGGGGAGACGGGGAAAGGTAACATTTTTTCAAACACTTGTCGAAACGTGGCCTCATTGGCTAGACTCGCTGATATAATCACTTAGGAGCGTTAGTTCGAAACCACTTGTTTAAATAAGCTTGATAAAGCAACAGTGCGTTGAAGCCAGCTCATATTTTTGCTAAATAAAAGCCTGGAACATAAGCAGATGGGAATTTGTGTCAGTAAATGTGCCAGAATTCATTGCTAATCAACGTATCTGTGTTTATTTCCATGAAATTGTGGTAAGCTTGAACCATTCAGTATCTTTTAATGAAAAATTGAATGTGAATTGTTAATTTATGCCTGTATATATATGTGTAGTTCAGTGGCAAACGTGAGGTAAAGCCTATAATGCTCCAGCCTGAACAGAGGGTGTCGGAGGGAAGTAAAACGGCATGGAATGGCCAAATAGTACACTGACACCTGGGTGATTGATTAGACAGAAATAATGCTGGAAGTGCAGAGGCGTGGTAACCATTAAGGAGGTAAATACTGGTATAAAGTATTTCAGATGAAGCTGACAGTTGGCCTAACGCTCTGAACTCAATGTTTGTGTTGTATTGTGATCAGTGTAAAAGAGAGTATAAGTTAGTTATGAAGTAGAAGGTACATCCTTCTTGATTTCAGGGACCGTGGTCTTGATGGTACTGAGCAGCACCTGGTCAGAGCTTTGCTGAATCCAGAGTCGGACAGCATACTCCTTGGTCCATTTAGCTATCAGTGAGGTGTCTCCAGAGCCCAGAGGAGAATTCGAGCAGAGGAGTCCTTTCCTGCCGCCATCACTCAAGATAAGCTGTTTTGGCCAGCTGAGCTCAACATTATGTCCCCTCATCTTGAAATGACTTTATAAAAATAACATTCAGAGGGGAATTTAATTGTCTTAATATCAGGAACTGAGAACATCTCCAATACTAGTCCCTAAAGACAAACTATTGAAGTCATGATGACAAATACCAACAGAGCTTGAACAAAACAAAACCAGTATTACCTCATTTTACTACTACACAACTGACACACATAGGATATTTGTAATAATATATGTCACTACTATATTCATATTGGTAAATTCTGTACATATAACTTGTAATTTAAATTGATTGTGATTCCTGGTTCCCTTGTAGTTGAATCAGGACACATATTCATTCATGCCAGTAATGAATACATATTGTTATTAGAAAAGTTATCAGTGACTCTTTTAAGATATCCTTGTAGAGTGTTATATGTATGTGAGTGTCACAGTGTTGTCAAGTGTAGTGGATTAAATTAAATTGTTTATCTGTCTGTTGTTGTGACTTACACTTCATCATACACATACCCTAGACACATAACGTAGTCATCACACTATTCCAGAATAATTCTGACTGAGATATATAGATATGTGGTAGCAAGTAAGGTTATCTATAATACACTACTCTTAATAGATATAGATACCTTCACAGCTGATCTCAGTCAGTACACTAAGTCCCCTATAAATATTTATAACATCCCACTTCACCACATATATTGGGGTCTCGCTCTTGGGATTTTGAATCTTCCCCTATTAAAAATATTGGGGGTAATTCACTTCAGGGAATATAAGAATTAAAAGGTATCCTTGGGTGGAATTAAATAAGGTTGAGCTCACGGTGCCTGTGTTGTCCATTATATATATTTTTAGAATTTGAATTGTTGGTTAGACATTGTAGAAATTTACCTGATAGACAATGGCGGACCTGGCCAAGTTTCGATCTGCTGCTGTACAGACTGCAAAAGAGTTAGGATTAGATGGGCAAGTTATGGTTGCCTATGTCACTACGGAATGTGACAAATTTATTGAACGCGAAGAAAGAAGATTAGAAAAAGAGGCCGAAAGAAAGTTAGAGGCTGACAAGGAAATTAAGAGGTTGCAGATTGAGGCTGACAAAGAGGCTAAAGCATTGGAAGCCGAGGAAAGAAGACAGGCTGCAGAAAGAGAAGAGAGAAATTAGCTGCAGAAAGAGAAGAGAAGAAATTAGCTGCAGAAAGAGAAGAGAAGAGATTAGCTGCAGAGAGGGAAGCAGAAAAGGAGGAGAACAGATTACAAAGGGAACATGAGTTACGACTAAGGGAGTTTGAGTTTCAAGGCCATGCTCCTGAAAATGGTGCCAGTCCCTTTGCCTCTGATGCTACGGTTATTCAAGGAGCCTCAACCTCAGCTATGAATTTTCATTTAGATCATTTTGTTGAGAAAGACGATGATATAGAGAGCTACCTAAATAGGTATGAGCTATTAGCTACCACGTATGGGTTAGAGAGAGAAAGGTGGAGCTTAAAGTTATCTCAGGGACTTCGTGGGGCAGCTTATGAAGTTTTTGCAAAAATGAGCAGAGGTGATCAGGAAAATTATGACATGCTAAAGCAGGCTCTTTTGTTAAGGTATGAAAAGAATGCAGAATTTTATAGAAAAAAATTTAGGAATGCTAAACTACTGTCAGGTGAAACCTATCACCAGTTCTCTGCACGAATAGAGACATACTTGGAGAAATGGACTTCTCTGGGGAAAACCCAAGATCTTAAGGAAATGGTCCTTATAGAGCAACTAAGAGAGTCCATGGCTCCAGACCTGAGAAAGTTTCTCATGGAACAAGGTGCAGAGAGGCTGGGTGAGTTGCTAAATGTTGCTGAAAGGTATCAAGCAGCTCAAGCAGAGGTAACAGGTAATAAAAAGAAACAAGTGGATAACTTTAGGGCACCACAGAACTTTAATAAATTTGATCCTAGAGATCAAAATAAAGGTAAGCACCAGTTTGATAGGCCACGGTATGAAAATAAAAATAAATTCCCACAATTCGATGAAAGGAAATATGATGAAAGAAAATCTTTCAACCAAGGAAAAAGGTGGTGTAAGAATTGTCAGATGGACAATCATGACACTGACCGTTGCAGAAGGAAACCTGTGTATATGGCAACCCTTCAGGTCAGGTCGACCTCAAGAAAGGAGGAGGATATTATGTTAGATACCACTCCAGAAGAGATGAGGAAGGCACAGGCTGGGGATAAAACACTCAAGCCTTGTTACAGAAAATTGTCAACTTGTCATACAACTCCAGGCAAGGGAGATTTTTACATGAAAAACAAGTTGATGTATAGGAAGGCCGGAGCTAGATCCAATGGTCACGGACAGCTGGTTCTTCCAAAAAGATATAGGACAGACTTAATAAGGAGCCTACATGTGAAACCAGATGGGGACCATGAGAAGATAGGTACCATCATTCAAAAGGTGGCTCACAATTATTATTGGCCCAAAGCAAGATGGGACATTGAGAATTTTGTAGAAAGGTGTAGCATAGCACATGAGGGAACACCCACAAGTGGGAACATGGATCAGGACCTGGACACGCCCCGGGGCAAAATTAGGCCTGATAATAAAAAGAAATATAGATTTGATAAAGTGGACCAAATGGAATGGGAAGCCCCTTTTCACGGACAAGCTTCACTTAACTGTTTTACAATGGCCACTATGCGGAGAGTGCAAAAAGATGTCTTACCCCAGGATAAGCCGAAAATCCCTCAATCGGACTTAAACAAACTGGAGGAAGAGGATGTAGAGAGGAAATCTCTCATCAAGAATTTTAAGAGGGGAGAAAGCCCCAAAAGAAAAATTGGTAGCGGTCGTTTTGTGAATGATAATTCTGGGAGGAAAAATCATCACTATAAAGCTTCGAGTGGAAGAGACCATACCGGTGCATGACAAATAGGTCCACACAATTAAAGGTCCATATGTAGCTTTGTTAAGAACGTGGACTGATGAAAAGGCAGAGGAAAACATTACATCTTCATACCAATATGTGAATGAGCTGACCACTCGGTTAAAAACTGGCTGGAAACTTGCCAATGAAAATTTGAAACAAGCCAGGAAGAAACATGCTGCCTATTATAACAGGAAGGCGAAAGACAGAAATTTGGCTGTGGGAGAGAAAGTACTGCTTCTTTTGCCTGGGAGTCAGAATAAGTTACAAATTGGATGGCAGGGTCCATATACAGTTCTAGAGAAGGTGTCTAGAACAAATTATAAGATAGATAAGAAGGGGAAAGAAAAAATCTATCATGTGAATCTCCTGAAGAAATATTTGGAAAGAGAACATCAGGAAGAGACACACTTGTTGACCTTGTCCATCGCCATGGAGATGAAAAAGGAACCACTTTCATCATTTGAATATCCATTACACCCCTGTGAGACAGCAGCACAGGTGAAAATCAGTACACATTTAACGAAAACTCAGAAAGAGAGAGTGCAACAGGTTCTAAATAATCATGCAGAGGTGTTAACAGACCGACCAGGGCATACAAACCTATTGGAATATGATATGAAACTAATAGACTCCACACCTGTCTGTATGAAACCATATTCGATTCCGTTTGCTAAGGAGAAAGCTTTGAAGGAAGAGATAGACTATCTATTGAAGGAAGGGATTATTTCGCACAGTGAGTCTTCGTATAGTTCCGGTGTTGTACTCTTAAGGAAGCCCTCTGGAGAACATAGACTCTGTATAGATTACAGGAGACTGAATGCTATTACAGAAGGACAGGTGGATCCATTGCCGGATACAAATCAGCTGTTTGCCAGACTAAATAAAGCTAAATATTTCTCAAAAGTGGATCTGAGTAAAGGATACTATCAGATTCCAGTAAAGCCTGAGGTTAGACCATACCTAGCTTTTAGTACCTCAGAAGGACACTATGAGTTTAATAGATTGCCATTTGGATTGAAGAATGCGCCTAGTATCTTCTCTAGAATGATGAGAAAATTATTGGATCCTCTGAATAATCCCTGTATAACAAATTTTATGGATGATATCCTTATAGCAACAGAAACATTTGAGGAACACATTGACTCTCTGAACATGCTGTTTGATCGACTTAGGGAGGCAAATTTAACAGCCCGACCAACCAAATGTTGCGTTGGATGTAAAGAATTGGAATTTTTGGGACACACAGTTTATCAGGGAAACATGACCCCTGACCCAAAGAATTTAGAGAAACTACAGAAAGCCCCGAGACCACAAACCAAGAAGGACGTGAGATCCTTTGTCTCATTATGTGGTTTCTACCAGAAGTATATCAAAAACTTTAATTCCATATGTGCACCGTTAACTGAATTGACACGTAAAGGACATCCAGATCGCATTACATGGACACCACAATGTGAAATGACTTACCAAGATTTGAAGGAAAAGCTCACAAGTAAACCCATTTTGAAATTACCTGACTTAAGTCAAGAATTCATAGTAAGGACGGATGCAAGTAATATTGGGTTAGGAGCAACTCTACTACAGAGATCTGATGCATTGGATGGGGAATTAATCCCAGTGGCATATGCTAGCAGAAAGTTGAATAAAGCTGAAATCAACTACTCAACTAGCGAAAAAGAATGTCTTGCAGTAATATGGGCGATAAAGAAATTCAATATTTATCTATATGGGAAGGCATTTAAGTTGCAAACAGACCACAAACCGTTATCGTTTCTAGCACAGGCTAAGCATGAGAACTCTAGGTTACTCCGATGGTCTTTGCTTTTGGCTCCATATAATTTTAGCATTGAGTATATATCTGGAAAAACCAATCTGGGAGCGGATTTTTTAAGCCGCCATCCGTGTGATGAGAATCACCGTAAACCCCAGAAATAATAATAAATTTCTCTATGTGTATATAGAATAAAGGACTGACATATAATGTCTGTTTTAAGAGGGGAGGTGTCGTGGAATATTCTAATCCACATATATAAATTATTAGGTAAATATGAAGCCTAACAAATAAAATTAATAAAGAGAAGAGCAATGGAAAAAGAACAGTGCTGTCACAAAGACTGTACTCGAAATCCCCTTGTTTTCTACTGCGTAAGCAAATTGTAACGTTTCACGTTGATATTAAAGGCCTTCTGCAACATACACGCGTTTCCCAAACACACAATAAAATGTGCTGCCTTTCTAAGAAAAACCTTGAAATATGCAAGTTGACCTAAATTTTAAATTCCATTCATGTCTTTTTCTACACTGCGTTACCAAAACGAACGAGACAGATGGACAAAAGGATAGCGGGAAGGGAGAGGCAGAAAGCCGAACACTAAACACGCTTCGCGCGATACACAAATGCTGCCATCACGCGTGTAAGACTACAAGCACTAACTTTTTCGGACGGACAGTGATAAATTCACTACCCTTCCCAGAGTTAGGTTTTAAAATCATAAAAAACGCTTATTAGGAAAGATAACAATAGATGGGTTTACGGTTGAAAACATAACAGTACCCAGACAGCACATCTTCGAAACAGGAGGTAGAAGGAATTGCATATTTTGAACGCAGCCACGTAGCTCTTTCAAATTTGGATATTTGGGTTCCTTAGGGTTTGCTGACAAAGAATATGTACAACGTTATGCAAATAGTCTAGGAATTAACAAGTTATAGCCAAAATAAAATAGTGAGGATGCCTGACAGCATGAAATCATTTCTGCTCATAAAATTTTTTTTATAACGTGTTTGAAAAACCTCACGTTATAGAATTAGCCTACCATGTAAACTCCAAATTGATTGGAGCGCAACAAATGAAAGACGAACCACGATTGGTCGGACTATAAATACTATCTTTCGTTGTTAGGGGAGACGGGGAAAGGTAACATTTTTTCAAACACTTGTCGAAACGTGGCCTCATTGGCTAGACTCGCTGATATAATCACTTAGGAGCGTTAGTTCGAAACCACTTGTTTAAATAATCTTGATAAAGCAACAGTGCGTTGAAGCCAGCTCACATTTTTGCTAAAATAAAAGCCTGGAACATAAGCAGATGGGAATTTGTGCCAGTAAATGTGCCAGAATTCATTGCTAATCAACGTATCTGTGTTTATTTCCATGAAATTGTGGTAAGCTTGAACCATTCAGTATCTTTTAATGAAAAATTGAATGTGAATTGTTAATTTATGCCTGTATATATATGTGTAGTTCAGTGGCAAACGTGAGGTAAAGCCTATAATGCTCCAGCCTGAACAGAAGGTGTCGGAGGAAAGTAAAACGGCATGGAATGGCCAAATAGTACACTGACACCTGGGTGATTGATTAGACAGAAATAATGCTGGAAGTGCAGAGGCGTGGTAACCATTAAGGAGGTAAATACTGGTATAAAGTATTTCAGATGAAGCTGACAGTTGGCCTAACGCTCTGAACTCAATGTTTGTGTTGTGTTGTGATCAGTGTAAAAGAGAGTATAAGTTAGTTATGAAGTAGAAGGTACATCCTTCTTGATTTCAGGGACCGTGGTCTTGATGGTACTGAGCAGCACCTGGTCAGAGCTTTGCTGAATCCAGAGTCGGACAGCATACTCCTTGGTCCATTTAGCTATCAGTGAGGTGTCTCCAGAGCCCAGAGGAGAATTCGAGCAGAGGAGTCCTTTCCTGCCGCCATCACTCAAGATAAGCTGTTTTGGCCAGCTGAGCTCAACATTATGTCCCCTCATCTTGAAATGACTTTATAAAAATAACCTTCAGAGGGGAATTTAATTGTCTTAATATCAGGAACTGAGAACATCTCCAATACTAGTCCCTAAAGACAAACTATTGAAGTCATGATGACAAATACCAACAGAGCTTGAACAAAACAAAACCAGTATTACCTCATTTTACTACTACACAACTGACACACATAGGATATTTGTAATAATATATGTCACTACTATATTCATATTGGTAAATTCTGTACATATAACTTGTAATTTAAATTGATTGTGATCCCTGGTTCCCTTGTAGTTGAATCAGGACACATATTCATTCATGCCAGTAATGAATACATATTGTTATTAGAAAAGTTATCAGTGACTCTTTTAAGATATCCTTGTAGAGTGTTATATGTATGTGAGTGTCACAGTGTTGTCAAGTGTAGTGGATTAAATTAAATTGTTTATCTGTCTGTTGTTGTGACTTACACTTCATCATACACATACCCTAGACACATAACGTAGTCATCACACTATTCCAGAATAATTCTGACTGAGATATATAGATATGTGGTAGCAAGTAAGGTTATCTATAATACACTACTCTTAATAGATATAGATACCTTCACAGCTGATCTCAGTCAGTACACTAAGTCCCCTATAAATATTTATAACATCCCACTTCACCACAGTGTCCCAACCTGGTGATGACAGCACGGGGGATATAGCCAAATTCTTGAAGTCATCGTGACTGGCATCAATACATCATAACGGTGACAACAATCCTGTACGGTAACGTACATACTTACAGTGATATCCCTCAGTGGATGCATACACCTTTCTCCTCAGCACCTGGGTATATATAAATATCACACCAATGTCACACCCAAGTCTCATAATATATGTGGAGCTGTTTGAGCTGGCAACCTTGTACCCATAACTGGAACATTAGGACACTGGTCGTCACATTAAGTGGAACTCAAACCAGCGAGCAAACGAGCTCCTAACATTTATCAGAAGGAACACGAGACCCATACACACACACACACACATTTATTTAGTTTAGTTAAGAGTGGGCCTACTCCGTTAATTAGTTAAGTATTTTTTTCATATCAATATTTGTTACTGTGCTTTGTATTCTTTTTATACCTGTTGTTTTACTTAAGTGTTGTACAATAAAGGGAAGCGTTTAGTTTTGTATACTTACTGCACTCGTGGTCAAGTTCTTCACTCATGCTGTCGTTTTAGTACGGCTATTAACAATTCTTCCTATATAGTTAGGGAGTGGGGGCTATCTTTGATACATTTTATCAAGATACAGGGAAGAGAGACTGTTGCTAGAAAACCCGGTTTCATTCTCAGAATTTCTTCGAGTTCAGCGCTCGGACTGTGGGTGCTCAAAATCCCTACTCATCTTCACTATCTTAGTAGGTTCTCATTTAACGAGCCTTTTTCTTTGAGAGCCTAATTCTTTACCACCAAACTTCATCTTTTTACACTCAACCTCACCAGAGCTGCGACACTGCCCACATGTGTCACACAGACGGTTATGTCGTCTTATCAGCGGTTCAATCTAACCGCGCCGGCGACTATCTTATCTCACATCCTCGTACGCTGGGATTACCGGGTATCAAACCGGTGACATCTGCAAGGAGAGTCCCAAATGTGATATTTATTACCTACAGGGTGATTTGATAAAATCACATATCTGCTACTTAGCAGAAAAAGAAAGAAAGAAAGAAAAAGTGCGATAATTGACAGCACCTAATTGAAATCATTACCACAAGTGTACCTATACTGCCGGAGAGAACCAAAGATCAACATTGCGTACAAGTGTGGAAAAACCATGCCCTGTCCATTCTTTGGTGTTATCAGCCCAGGATTTTCGTTGCCTTCCTCTTCTCCGTTTACCTTCGACTGTTCCGTGGAGGATCGTTTTTGAAAGGTAGTTATGACGAGTTACATGCCAAAACCAGGCATTCCTTCGGTGTTTCACTACAGACAAAAGTGGTTCTTGGCGGCTTGCATACGTGTTTGTTTTCTCTCTAACATAGACTATAAATAATGCTTTATTTGGGGTTTTAGTAAATCTGTTTTATGAAGAAATCTGTACAAATGTATTGCTCAAAAACTGACTTTCTTAATTTCTTAAACAGTATGATTTGATGTGCTGGAACCTGTTTCCTTCTTTTAATTTTATTTTTGGTCGCTGTGTAAATTTTGTGATGACATAAATAAATCCACAGCTCACTTTTTCTTTTTTTAATAGTGCAATATGATATGAGGACAAATGTACATTAAAACCTTCCAAATGTATTATTTCTTTCTTATTAAATCTGTTTAGTCTCCCGCTTTGCCATTTCCCTAAATTTTTTTAAAAAGTCTTTCCTTGATTTGAATTATTTCAAAAGGTTAGTTGAACAACAAACAATACAAGAGTGTTACTTGGGACAAAGAGTTAAAGTACCTGATAAAGCTAAAACAGCTTCTTATCATGTAGCCGAAATCATAGCAGAGCAAATGAAATCATATACGACAGCTGAGTCACTTATTTTGCCTGCGTGCCGTTCGATTGTTTGCACAATGTTTTGTAGTGAAGCGAAAAACGAAATTACCAAAATTCCGTTGTCTAATGATATAATGAGAAGAAGAATAATCGAGATGCCTTCTTACATTCAGGAGCATGTTTCAACAGAACTTAAATAATCAGACTTTACGCTACAAGTTGACGAATCTACAGACATAAGTTGCAAAGCACAACTGTTAGAATTTGTTCGCTTTATCTATGGAAATGAAATCATAAACCAATTTTTATGCTGCAGAGAACTTGTAGATCGCACGAGATGTGAAGATATATTTGATACCTTGACTGCCTACTTTAAAAAATATGATCTCTCCTGGAAGTCATGTGTAGATGTTTGCACATATAGGGCGCTCCATCTATGATGGGGTCTATCAAAGGTTTAGTCGCACTTGTAAGAGAGCAAAATCCTAACATGATTTCTACACATGGCTATCTGCATAAGGAAGCCCTTGTTGGAAAGACACTGGGGAAAGAATTAAAGTCTGTATTAGACCAGGCTGTTCTTATGGTCAATTTTGTGAAGTCAAAGCTTCTTAGACCCGACTCTTAAACAGCTTTGTAAAGCTATGGATTTGCAGTATGAATGTTTAATTTTACACACAGAAGTGAGATAGTTATCAGGGGGACAATAGTGTTACCTCGGGTGTATGAACTAAGGTACGAAATAAATTATTTTTTTTCAGTCGGAAGGAAACATAACATTTTATGAAACCTCATCAGTGAACGTTGATGTGCAAAGCTAGCATACATGGCAGAAATATTCAGGCGCCTAAACAGTGTGAATACCAGTCAGCAAGGACGAAATGAAAACATACTGACATCTACTGATAAGCTACTGTCATTAAAAAAAAAAGTATATTAATCTGATTAAATGGAGCTAGAGAGGGTAATCTTGATATGTGTGCACTGGTACCAAAAAACAGTTTAAAAGACATTGCTACCTGTTGCGTACAGTTTCGCTGAGTTTATAATCTGTTAAATGTACCTGTTTAGTTTGGAGACATTATTTTATAGATTCCTGATCAAAGGGGTATTACTCACGTTTTACTTGGGTTGAATTCAACAGTGGTTGTTATCCCACTTGTTTTTAGCCTAGCGGTCTAATATTAGAACCGATGTCTGGTTGCTTGACCATATATGGCTTCAATGGTCAGCTTTTCTCGGAATGTTTGCAACTAGAACCGATGTCTTATTACCTGACCATATATGGCTTGAATGGTCAGTCTTTTCCTAGTATGTGTTCAACATCGCCCACCGAGTTTAGCTCAGAGGGTCTAGCGTCTAACGACGCATGCGCAAGTTTTTGGTGGCGCGTTAAGAAAGACTTCCGATCGGGGAGTCGAGCTGTGTTTTTCCGAGTGTCGAGACGTTCTTTTGGCGTCTCCGATCTGGCTTTAAGCCTGGGGAAGGAAAGTCCTCTGTGTGTGAGACCAAGATGTCTAAAGATTGTTTCCCCATGATATATTTCTAAGCGTCTAGGAGACGAGTGTGTTTATTAGTGTTATTCTGAAGGGATGACAAGGTAAATTATCCTTCGATTCATTTTCCTCTATTATCAGAATCACGTATAACATTTATTTACCAGCTCAGTGACTTTTCCCTGGGCGGGAAAGAGTCCTTCGAGGATACGAGAGTTTGAGCTCACGAATTATGCTGACATTATTTGCTTATGGTCTGTATATGCCCAAAGAACATTATATTATCATATTGGACAGGGTCTTACCCACCTTGTTTGCAAAGGGATACCACAGAGGCCATTGTACCTAGAGGCCTGCCAAATTTTGCGGCCTGCTGTATACTAGACAATGTATCTGACTTGCTGATGTCAGAATAGAGTTGGTTTAAACTCATATTTAAAGACCCGCTGGCAATGCGGGGTATTTTTGCTGTGGCTGTAGGAAGAGAGTTAGATGGAAGTCAGCATCATATATGCACAGCTTACTGGTGAACTGTTGATGCAAACTGTACTAAACAGTCGTCATGTTTACAATGTTCCTGAGTTTTGTCAAATGACTATGTCCTGATGTCAGCGTCTCTTGTAATCGTACTGCATTAAAGTATTGTAAAGTCAGTTGCTGTTAACAACGTTCTCTGACTTCTATCTGTGGTTGAGTAGGTGTATCGTGCCATTGTCCAAGAGCCTATACACACACATCTGAGAGCCTGTACGTTTGAGAGAGAGTCTTCATTACACCTTGTCAGTGCCTCAACGCCTGGTGACCTATATTCACATCATTGTACTGCCTGGGTTGACCTGACCCCTACTCACATATACAGCACTGTTACATTATGATGGACAGAATACACTGCAACACTACACTCATAATGGAGCGTTTGGAAACATTGGAGCAAAATATCCAAGATCTCCATCGCTGACTACAGAGATATTTGACTGTGTAAGAAATTCATTTGTGCCTCTTTCATCGGATTTTGCAATAATAGAAGAAAACCAGTTAGCTTCTTTTTTATATTTCAACTGATCGCAGTCTTAAAATGAAACACTCTGAGATGCCCCTGGATGCATTCTGGATGTCTGTTAAAGACGAGTATTCTGTTATTGCAAAATTTAGCTTTAATTATTAAGATGCAGTTTTTCTACGTCATATTTATGTGAGTTGGGATTTTAAACACTTAGAAGCATTAAATGCAAAAAAAAAAAAAAGGGAAAGACTTCTTTGTGTTGTAGATTAAATATGAGTTTGCTTTCTCAGATACGCCCCAATAGAAACAAAAAATTAGTCAAAAGCATCACGCCTAAGTATCGCATTAGGACCATCACGTTTGTATAAAAACATTTTTGTTTGGGTCAAATATATGTTCCATTTATTTTAAATAATTAAAATAAATTCGAACTTTCAGTTTTATTTATTCCAAAGTACCCACAAATTAATGTATTTAATTTAGTATATATCACTGTAATTTTTTTATTCTGGCGCAGGGTGAGATAGGTGTGCCGCAAATTTTTAATAAATTGAAAAGTGTGCCGCGAACACAAAAAGGTTGAGAAACACTGGTCTAGAAAAAGGGAAAACAATGATTTTAAACCACCTACTGCCTTGCAGGTAGGCTGGGGAATGTCAAGGGCTAAGAAATGGAACCCTGCAAAAACGCCTGTTGAAATCGGATGCACTGGGCAACATGCTTAACAAAACAGTGCAACGTACTTCGCTTACTGAAGTTGTCATGAATACAATGTAAGCATTGTGGTGCTCGTCCCGTGGTGTCCCGTCAAGCAGCGAGAGTGCCAGACCCCCCACCTCGAAAGGGCCCAACCAATACTACTGATGGTCATTTTCCAGTGAATTGCGGAGTCTATGTACAGAGGGAAAGGGCAAAAGCTATTGACCAAACACCAAGGAAACACAACATTCTGCGGTGGAATGCAGGTTAAATGCAGAAGGAGTTCTCAACAAAATAGTTCCCCTGAAAAACTGCCTTTATGAGGATCAAATCGATGTGGCTTGCATCCAAGAAACACATCTGAACAGCAACCACAGATTCTCAATAAGAGGATACCAGGCTTTCCGACTCGATCGAGAAGGACACAAAGGAGGTGTGCTATTACTTACTCGAAAGTCATTACCAAGTAGCGAGGTATGCGTCAACTTCAACGACCAGTCGGAAATTTTAAGGGTTACCATTAAAATAAAGGACACGAACATGCATATCTACAATTTGTATGGCTCACCGAGCAAAGACCTGTCATTTGCAAACATGGAAATAGAGCTCAAACTGCATAGTGGTCGGAGACTTCAACAGCCACTCAGAAAGATGGGGATATCCGGTTACAGACAGTAGAGGACAGGAAGTTGAGGACTGGGAGATATACACAAACCTACACCTTATCAACAGGCCAGATGATAAACCCAGTTTCTACTCTAGAAGATGGCACACCACTTCCGCTCCAGGTATGTTGTTGTTGTTTGATGAGGTGATGAGTGGAGAGCGGGCACTTAACAGCTGACCGTTTTTGCCTCTTCTCGTTCCATCGTGGTCTACCCTGTTCAACCTGAAATTTGGTTATAATTGGGGTATTTAGTATCATTTTATTTTTTAATTTTGTATTCAATTTAAATAGCTATTTTCTTTAGCAGTTGCTGATTTTAATTTATATTAGTATTTGTCCATTTTATTTTCTCTTTTGTATTGTTTCTTGATAACTATTGTCATTTACACTTGGTTTTATTTTGTATTAGTATTTGTTCTTTTTGAGTTGTTGTTGTTTTTTTTATTTCTTCTTCTTCTTCTTCTTCTTCCTCGTTCGCCCTGAAAAGGACGGTGGTTGCGTTGTGTCTGTTTGCGCCTAAGCTGTGATATCTGCACCTTTCGGTCGACACATCCGACTTCTGCACGGCACTTTTTAGGGACCGGGTTTGCCTTCCCATTTCGATCCGTACTCGTTCAGCCAGACTGCACTGCTGCAGACTGTTTCCAGGACCACCACGTGGAGATGAAGTACGGTCTTGATCAGCTCTGGTTCGCCGATCCTGATGCAAGCAGTCAAGCTATGGGTCGCTGACTGCCTTCACTATTGCTGCATCTTTAGGTCCCTTTTTTTTATTTTATTTAATACCTTGTTGTCTTTCCTTGTCCTATGAGTAGTTAGTAAGTTTTTTATTTTTTTATTTTGTGTATTTTTTTCTTTTTTTACTAACCTTATATGTTTTCCTTTTTTTATGTATATATCTTTTAAGTATTGTTTGGGCATCTCTTGGGGCATCTATACTTAAAACCTTTTCATCTGTCAAGTCTATATTGTGATTTCTATAGTAAGTTTTTAATTCAAGCCTTTGTTGTTCGTACTTTTTACAGTGGATCAGGTAGTGGTCTATGTCATTCCCTTCCTGACATTCTTGGCAGTGTGGTTCTTCTATCATAAAGTATGCTGCACCGAGACGGAGACGCCACAGTTATTTGTTTGATGGTATCTTTAATTCTTCTCTGACCTGGCACGTCCTCGTTGGTTCTTTCAGCAGTTTGAACGCGTGTCTGCCTTTTCTACTTTTCTTCCATGTTGTCTTCCATTCCTCGTTTACAGTTATCTTCACTTGGCTCTTGATCTCCGACCTTCCCAGTCCTGTTCTTATATTGTTTTCTCCAGGCCTAACTTTCGTCACAGGGGATATCCTTCGAAACATTGACCAACAGGTACTTTGCTAACTAGCAGGTAGCGACCACAGACCAATAAAGCATGAAGTGAAACCATTGCCGAGTGTGGAAAAATAGATTATAAGCGGCACCACTCTCTAGAGCCCTTTGACCACGAGTCAAAAGCATGTCACTCAGTTTGAGATTTAGCTTCATAAAGTCCACGGATCTTTGACACAAGGGAGAGTTCTTGCTTTCCGTGTTGCGGCGGTGTTCCGTCATATAGTGGCGGTGCATTTCTTTATTTTGCTAGAAACACGGGAAACTGTTCCTAGAGAGTTCCGTCATGTTACTTAGCAAGCCAGGAGAGGGAGCGACTTGCCCCGGACACCTGCACTGTGAGACGACAGTCACATAAGAGTTCCTTGTGCTTTGATGGCCAGGAAAGTCTGGGACCCTTTAGCCTAACCCGCTCTTCTTTGTTACGTCTAAATCTTTTGTAGCATGTCTCCTAGCGAATCCTCTAACTATTGCGTTATTTTGGCATTCTCTTCGTCGATGTTAGAGCTAGCTTCGAACACCTTCATCCCAAACACCCCTATATAGGCAGACTACTGTTGTGTCTCATTGCTTCAGTCTTAAAACTTCCTGCCGGGAGAAGGTAGCCGACTAACACCAGCTTGCCTGTGTATTATTAATTGAGGGAAGATTTTGGCAGTCTTTGTAAGCAAGTTTAGTAATTGGTACTTAATATAAATTGTTGTGCTTGGGATATGTGATACGTCAGAGTAAGCCTTCATCAAGGTTTTTAGTAATGTGGTACGGTAATTACAGCAATCATTCAACCAGAGATCTGAAGCTATAGCCAGTTTTATTTTTTGGAAAGAGGGAATTGTGATGGTAGATTATTACTATTTAAGAGCCAAATGGATTTACAGTGTTAAAGTGACTAAAGAATTAAAATAATTTATAGCTAAATTGTTCCGGCTGTAGCGTTGATTTAATTAATTGCTAGTAACCAGTCAGAGAATATTTTAATCGACTAGTAAATGCACTATTCATTATGAGTACTGACGAAATATATATTTATTTCTAATTCATTTTGAATAAAATTTATAAACGACTAGCGCTTATTTCACTGGAGTTTGTTTTAGCGATAAGATAAGCTTCTCAGGTGTGTTTCTATTCAAAGTTAAATAACCGAGCGTATAATAAATTATAATTCTGCGCGGGTTTATTTTAGGATAGAATTAAGATTGTGGTTAAATGTGTGTATTTTTTTCTTTATGTATACAGTACGGGACACAAACCCAAATCTACCAGCGGCCTTAATCTGTGAAAAAAGTCTAAGTGTAGCTCAACAGATACCAGAATAAACATCCTTACTGTAAGTTAACGGGTCTTCGATGTTGACCTGGTCGGCCTCTTGAGGGCGTAGAAATATATGACACTAAGAATTAAAGTTAACTGGACATTTAGCTACCCAGATTTCCTTTTGTATTTTGATTTACCTTCAGCCCGCTGTGGCGTAGAAGATCAAATTTAACATTTTTCTTACACACTGTGAACATTAGTCCTCTTAAGTATTTTCCTTCCTGGACAAATTGAAGTGACATACACAGAATCCTACTACCAAGTATTAAATCAAGCGTTTCTCAATTAATAGAAGTAATCAGTCTTTGAGAAACTGGGGCTTGTTTTTGCCAAATTCAACCTTTGATCTACTGTTATATCATGGAGATGTTCCAAATGTTGTGAATGCACCTATATGGTAAGCGAGTATGAAATGTGATCACATGTTTGTCAGAGCGAGAGAAAGCAGGACTGCATAATTCTTAAATTGTATAACCATTGTACTCATTTTATTGTGCCTTTCTGATGTTTGCTCATACTGTTCATTTCAGAATAGATTAATCTAGTACCTCTGTTCCTGACAGTATAGCCAAACACTCTATCACAGTGCTAATCTTTTGACCTTTTGGGGGTTAATTGACTTCGTCTGTGGGATCTTGTCTCAACAGTGAGGCGATCGCAGTTATGTGTCTATTCTTCATATAATTTTGTAACCTATAATTTTTGTAGTTGTCTGATATGTTATAATCAATGTTGTTAAGTTTTCTTTATGATAAATAAACATTAATATAAAACTTAATTAAGTACCTGTGTTGGTCAGCTCGTCCAAATACCCCTACTTTATTAATATAGTTTTTTTCACGTTTGTGTTTCTAATTGTCGTCACTATCTGTGTGTGTGAGAGAGTGTGTGTGTGTGTGTGTGTGCATGTGAGTGGTTGATATATCAATATGTATTTATAGGAAACTGTCTGATATAAAAATCTTTGTCGTAAACGATAGGCTGGATTAGATTTTCTTCTCAAATCCATGGACAGACTTTACCTTTCACCATTTCACTCGTGAAAAATCTATTTCTTTACATTATCTCGCACTGAGCTATCACCTGTTCCAGTTCTATTCAGACGGGACCATAATTGATCATAATTACCTATCACAAAATTTACGACAATACGACTATAATTTAGTACAAGACAACCTTGCCCTCCTCATACATATAAAAATAAGTTTAACTACACACACACAGAGTGAACGCCATTGTTACCAGTTTCGACTGGTCGGCCAATGATGTAGCGGCAGGCGAGTTAACCGACTTGATCGATTTAAGGTCAAGTCTCTCCAAGAGTGAGAGGGGAGGGCGGATTGCATACATGCCTATTAAAAGCCGACCCAAAGTTAGACGCCGGTAACCGGGCTTCGTAGTATTACGCAAAAAGCTAATATAAGCCGGCACTGCAATTATTATCGATCGGACGGTGAGCACAGGAGAGCAAGAAGAAACTGCGAACCGCCAGGTCAAAACTGACCAGCTTGAAGGGCGGGGGGGGGGGGGGGGGGGGAAAGAATAGTTGTATGTTTGTCTGCACCTATGTCGTCCATGTTTATAGGTTGTGACGCGTTGTATGTTGTTTAATTTAATATTAGTCAGATAATTAGAAGTTTGATTATGTTTTTGTTACAACAAACCTCTTTCATCTCCGGAGGACCGTTGAGCCTCAGCTTGACTTTGCCTTCCTGATATCGTAGGAAGAGAGGATAAATCATCGACCCATGTACAGCTGGGTTGTACACAGCTGATTGGAGTGCTATTATCATCACCCTATTGCGGGCACATTGGCGATTGTTTGTTTTGGGAATATAAATAAGTCGCCGTACACCTAATAAGAGGAGCGCCCAAGAGTTTGGACCAGTTTTCTTTGCAATGCTACGTCGTCCATTATTAGTGAAGACTGCTACAGTAATAGCGGGCCATTACAAAAACGGTGGATTATTCCTCGTCATTTATATTATCTTGAGTGCTTCTATATCACCCCCGATTTCCTGGATTTACATTCTTTTTCTTCTTCTTTTTCTTCCTCGTTCACCTGCAGTCAATTCATGGTTTAAATCAGCCATTACCTTGGAGAAGATAGGGTCACGATATCTTCAACGGCTAACAGTGATCCCAGTTAGAAGCGTTTTGTAGTAGAGTGCACTCACAATAATTGAGGGTAGGTGAGATTTTTGTAAGACACTGCGTATCTTAGTATTTAGTGAAAGTAATTAGTAGTATCGCTGACAAGGACAAATCAGCCGGACTGTGGTTGCGTGCAGGCCAATATTTATTTTAGGTTTTCGATCCAAGGATTATTAAGTTTATATATTCACTCCATATGTGTGGGAGCGTGGAACCTTTCTGTTTTTGGGTTCCGGGAGTGTTCCCATATTCTGTATAGTCTAACCTTCTTTCTGTTGTTGTGCCTCGTACCTTGCTAGCTGTATTGTATTGAGGTTGCCTTTGTTATAATGATCGATTTCTTGATTATTCTACTACAGTTTTTAGATCAGATTTCTTTTCCTATCTGTACCTGTAATTTTTACCTTGTACTTGTACTGTTGTATGTGGACTACACTGTCGTGTAATAAACTTTATCTCTTAGCAGAGCAAGAGGCAATGTGACAGTAGTTGAACAAAAGGTCACTAGTGGCGAGGGGAGTCAGTATAGGTTCTTATCCTCGATAACTATAAGCCACACTATCCACCATCAACACCATTTCTCTTATATCATCTCAGACCTCTCTCAGACTTTCGTCTTGTCCCTGACATCACACAGACTTGGTTCTCGTCTGACACTCTTCTTACATAACTCACTCGTGACACCGAGATTGAATTACAAAAGAACTGACTGGGACAAGTTTGCAGTGCTGACTGACAGTCTTTGCGTGACCATCAGAACCCGTAACAAACAGTATTAAAAAATAGTTGAAAGCTTTAATAGAGAAATACTTCAACCAGCTATTGAGATATGTATAAGGGGTCCGTCTACGCTCAATGAATATAATGACATTTTTTGGTGAGCGAAGGCACGAACCAATCGTGCTCTTTCTGAGACCTGCAGATGTTTTGATTAAAATTAGTATTTTATTAACTGGATGGAAATCGTAAATCTTACAATCTTTACTAGAATAATGGAAGGTCTGATTCAGTCTCACGACATGCAAAACTCTTAACAGATGGCAACTTAATTACTAGCAAAATTATTTGTTGACAAACTGCTTATATTGTGAGACTGAATTATCATTCTTCATTATTGCTTTTCCAGGTCTAGGATCAATTCTAAAGTATAGGCAAAAGTAAGAGCATTAAAGCTTTTTGCCGGCCATTAGAAAGAATCCTTGCTGAGTGGATGAGTGTCTGTTTTATTTTCCTTTGTGTATTATGTATAATTCATATATGACTTGTGATTTATAACTTGTGTAGTATAATTGATGCTTACATGTTGTATAGCTGTCATACCCCAATAACTAATAGTATTCATGTCGATGTACTTTCCCGACGTCGCACTACGTTATTGCACATCAGGAAACTCGACTAATGTTACCTGACGTAATTTGTATGAATAAATGGGGAATTTATTGCTATCGCCTGTCGCTATTTTACGGCAGGCAAAACAGGCACATTAACCATGATTATTAGATTCATTTCTGTTTAGGATGTACATTTCTTGATACACTTTCTATATTGTTTTGCTCACAATGTAGCAGAATCGTTAGTGGCAAGATTATAGCTGTGAAGGTAGTGGCAGCTAAACAGAGATCGTGCAAGCAAAAGATGATTTTAAGAGATAAACACACATTTTCAGAGCACTACTGCAAATTGGTTGCCAATGAAACCAGAAGCCTAATAGAGTATTGTCACTAATTGTTATTTTAAAAGTTGAATTCTGGTAGAATGGATAGGGCGTACAAACACTCTTAAAGATGAGAGTACTTAGAGCGCTTCGATGTTTCTTTTATTTTCTTTGAAGTTCGAATCAGTAAAGATAAGATTTCCATTTATCCTGTGGTTAAAGGGAAGAGCTGGGAAATCGTGAGCGCGATCTTGTTTTCCTGAACTAGCGGGCAACCTCAATTGACTTTTGTAAGTGGAGTATAGTCCCATTGACCTTTTCTAACATCACGATGATACCACCTGTCAGAAAAACTACTTACACTGTGGATTTCAATACACAACCGCTTTCATACTTGGCTCGTACCACTAGAGGACGACCACAGCATACAGAAGCTGACAATAATTAACTATAACGCCTATAACAGGTAAGTTCCCTTTTAATGATACACTGCACACAATGAAGCCCCACACGGCTCAGAATACATATGAAATAAACTGACCATAAATACCAATACAGCTTGCACTACTAACAACTTAATATATAAGTATCATACCCACTGGTATGGCCATCCTAAATGGACATCACAATGAATTTCGCTCACCGGCGACTTATGTACTACGATCAGGCAAAACTGAACCACAAATGACTCAACATCACCTGTCTAAGGAAATGCCACTAGAAAAATACATTAACACTCTAGCATTATGCCCTACCATCCAAAGATCGCATGAAGAAAAGGCAAGCACTAAATCAGAATCACAATGGCAAACTCTCTCCAGCAAAACGCTGACAGGGAACAAAAGTCGACCTATCCCGGTCGATGGCCAAAAGGTCAACTCCCTTTTCTTGCGCGAAAATTTGTGTCCACTTCCCTTCCGGTCTGCTGACCAAACGGGTTTTTCATTATCTCAATGTTGCCACTCACTGCGTGACCAACCTAATATTTTGTCGAACATATATACTGTGACATCCACCTCCCCCCTTCCCCCCTTAAGAAAGAAAACCAAGTTTTCTTCCACCAGAGGAGTCACGCCCAACCCCCTTCGGAGTCTGGACGAACAGAATGCCGAGACGGCACCTCGTCATCTACTTAGAGAGTGCCAAAATTGTCCACCACCATTGTCGTTCATACCTTCTCACCCTATGTACTAAACACAATATAAGCATGAACTAATCCACCCCAGGTACTGGTAGTTGTGAAAAATAACAACGACTGTCCACACCTGGTCTATCACCCACAACATATGTTACACATTAGTTATTCATATCTAAGTATCAATAATAGAACATAATCTCATAGTATAAACAATCCTTTCTGCATGATGTAAATATACATTATATTATAACATGATTTAAACATACGTTCAATATAACTTTATAACACATTGCCTTTATGGCATCATGACATATAAATCGTAAAGCATAGCATATTACAGCATAATTATGCATTGCAAGGCATCACATGATATTTACAAGTTTACAAAACTCAGATATTCATATCAGAATAGAACTGGGGGCGTGGGTCAGACTCTAATGTTCGATTCACGTCAACCGAAGCACCTTATTAAACACGAACCCGAGACCTAACCCTAGCTATTGCTGAACTATCAGCAGGTGGTTATGAAGCAACTACATGTGCTTCCACCTTACTGCATCACGCGCACCCCACCTATTCGCAAAAGTCACCCGTACCATTTTGGTATTGTCGCGCAACGACAACACCTCCACAAATCTAACCGGCGCGACCTCATCAAACACTCATCTGAGTGTGCGCCAACTAGCACTCAGGGGAACGTTACGCACCTAAACTGTGTGATCACTAGCTGACGGACCCTCGTATAAGTTCCTACTGCTCCTACTCATGTCGTTTGGTACTTGCCGCGAACCACGTCTACGATGTACCTTCTGGTCATCCCCCTTGGGAGTTAGATGATGCTGAGCCTCTGCTCCAGCCGCACCCATGGCCTTGTGCACTCCCCGTACATTGCCGACGATTAAATCGGCAATTGGATCCTCGATAACGAACGCGTTCACTCTCCCCGATAGGAACGGAGTGTCCACATTAATACTCGCCTGGGGGTAAGACTCGACATTGCCCCCAAATGTAGTACACTTTACCGTTTTGCCTGTAAGGCAGGAGTCGTCGATACACGACCGACGCACCCCAGTTGTGGTGCAACCAATGTCCCTCAACACCCGGACTGGTCTATTCTCCACCTTGCCTTCGTGGAGAATCACCTTGCCAGTCTCATGGACTGCTGACAGACATGGTGCCGCATGCCCGCATTGAAGCACTAACCTCTCGTTTGCGTGGAACAGAGGGCGACATCCCGCACAATCCTCACTATTGACTGTGTCCAACACAAACGCGGAATTCGCGTGTTCTATTGGGGTGGGGCACCTGTCACCGAAATGATTACTGCCACCACAATTGGAACATATGCGCTCTTTCTTCGACACTTCGCGTGAACTCTTGCTAGAACCTTTTAGACAACGACGACCGCACATCAGAGTCTGAAGATCGACTCTCTGAGGAATCACTCCTCTGCTTGTGAATTTTGGTTTTATACCAAAACTGGTCTTCGTCCTGAGAGTCCTCGAAGCGTACCTGCTTACGAGCTTGGCGCTCCTCTCCGTCGCTATTACTTTTAAATTGTCGGTTCTGCCAACTCAGCCGACCATTCCGATAGTATCGGAAGTTCCCATAATTTCCTCTACGTGGCTGATAGGACTGGAGGGCTTCTCATACTTCTATTCTTGGCCCTTGACTACCTTGTCTGACTGATTTCGCCAAGGCTGGCGCTGAACTTTGCCGACACTGGCAACTATGTCATCTGACAGACCCGACTTCTGAATGGGTTTGCCTGGATGGGCCAGGACATAATGGTGCCCCAATTGAGCCATGGACTCAATGTCCTTTGGCTGGCGCTCCTGGAAATACTCCACCAACTCAGTTGAGCACGACGACAACACCTTGTCTTGCAGCATCAAGTCTAGCAAGCCATTAAAGTCCTTAGAAATTCCCTCCATTTCGATCCATCTATTCAGCAGAAGTTTGATCTTCGAGACAAAGTCCTCGAAGTCCTGGTCTGCACCTGGCATCGCGTTTCTAAAACGCGTCCGGTGGCCGTCAGCAGTCAGACGGAACTTCCGGAGCAACCTTTCCTTTGTCGTAATCGGCCATTTCATCTAGCGGGAGGCTATAAAAAGTCTCCATCACAGGCCTCACTAGCAACGTCGTTAGCAGAGATGGCCACTGATCTCTGTCAGCCTTCCAGGCCACGCATTCGGCCTCGAATCTTTCAAGGAAGAAATCTAAGATGTCAGTTTTATCATTAAAATTCGACAGACGCAACCTAAAGGGACGATGAGCCCCTCCGGGAGTCGAGTTCTGACCACTTGCACCCACTTCCAATTTCTTTAATTGTATTTCTTTATCAATTCTCATTCTCTCCTTCTCTAACTCTAACTCTATCTTCTTTCCTTGTAATTCAAACTCTCTCTGTTTCCACTCGTTTTCTTCTTTTATCTTCTTTTCTTGTAACTCGAATTCTTTCCTTTTTAGCTCTAGCTCTTCAACTCGAGCATCTCTTAGAGCATTCTGTTCCTCAATCCTCTCCTGCTCCAGGGCTTTTTGATTCTCCACTGAATAAAATTTTGCTTCAGCAAAATCCATGAGTTCTTTCTGGGTGTACCCACATTCTTTGCCTATCTGAATGAAAGCTTGTAGGTCCATGATGTACACTCAGGATACTCACTCTTATCTCTTACTACAGATTTTTATTATGCTGCTAATCACTTGTATATACCTCACTTATATCACCAGATACAAGATAACTCTCTGCTTACCAAAATATGCAGTAATAATAGTAAATATAAATATCACTTCTCCAATATATATATATATATATATATATATATATATATATATATATATATATATATATATATATATATATATATATATATATATATATATATATATATATATATATCTCCCCTCACCTCTCAATGTATACTAATACACGTCATGAACCTTTACCTCTTCTAATATCAATATAGTCTAACTTTGCCACTTGGCTACTGTCTCATCACTCTGAAAATGTGGTCTTTCTGACAACTTAATCTCTGTGATACAATCAAACACACTTACAATAGTCGACAGTTGTATACCAACAACTGATGAAACTTTCTGGTGCTATGACACCACTATACAAACTTGACCGTCAAATCAGCGTTTTCTCCAAAGTGTTATGCAAGTGTTTCCCTTGGCAAAATGAGCACTACACAGATGAAAGAAACACATACACCACACTACGAAAACAAAATCTCAGTGACGAGGAATAAGTTAATAGATCAAGAAGAGAAGAGGTAGATTAATATATACAATGTGTGACTGCGCACGAACGAGAACGAGGGATACCTGTAAACGTATTTACAAGATAGAAAGATGGAACAAGAGAACACACCACTTAAACACAACAAAAGAATTACTGAATGTACACGACAATGTAACTACAAACTACACGAATACGCCTAACACCAACATGGCTTGGAATGTTAAGTAGGGCAGTCGCAGGAAAACCCTCTGCCTTACTCCACCACTAAATATACACAGCCACATCCTATAAAGAATCAGTCTAATTCAATCTTTTCCCACAAGTAGGCCAAGAATAAATTAAACTCACCACCCTTCCTCCCTTGAAGAAACAAATATAATATGATACAAAAGACTAAACAATAACTACAGTCAACAATGAGGTGCTGAAAGCTATCTCCCTCACTAGGCCCTAGCAAATCGCTCCAGACAAAATAAACTATATAAATTATAAGCAAAATTAACTCTATAACATATCAAAATATATAATACAAATACTTCCAATTACTAAGAAAAACAGTGAAAGGTTTGATCTAACCAACTATCCACATATATACATACAAACTAAGTTCTACCCAGAAAGTAGAGAAAAGGAACGGAACAAAAGGAAAGAAAAAACAACAACAAACTAAGAAACAAGCTTCAAGATACAAATAAAGAAACAGAACTATCCTACTCCAAAAGATCAGACTATACGATAAATAGGATCAGATTGAAAGACAGAAAAGAAAATTTATAATTTAGAGGAAAAATAAGAAATATCAATATAGGATATCATACAACAATTACAAACAAAAACTTAACTGAAGGTCCAACGGCGTTTGAGCAAGAAGCTTCCTCGGCACTGGTGATGAATGATGAAAACAGAACAAACGTCACTCACACTTGTACATCCAACCGAAAAAATATAGGTCCAGGAAATCAGACTTCACTGTAAGTCTGTGTACCAGTTAATAACAATAGTGTCCATTGGCACGGTATAGTACCCACTCTCAAGACGACTACACTGTTCTACACGGTGCTAACACAGCACTGTCTACAATAGAAGCAAGACTGTCTATTCACTCGAAAGTTCAGCTACACAGCCAGTTTCACAAGTCTATGTGTCGGATAATACAAATAAATCCTTAGGCACAATGATATGTAGATCACGTGAAAAGTTTACTTCACAGTTCGACACACCAGGGATTACAGCAGTCTTCAGCACAGTGCACTCCAGGAATCACAGCAATCTTCAGGAGACCAGTAGACTTCAAGGTAAAGTACTCCAGACCCACTCAGCTCAGCTGGCTTTACTGCTCATAGGTATTCACCTCTGGCCGGGCACATCAGTGTGGTAGGGTAACGTCACAGGCGTTGATCTTCACCCCTGGCCAGGCACATCAGTGTGGTAGTGTCAAGACAAACAAAATGTCCAACCAGATATCCTGAGATACCTATCACCCTATTAACCTCTTAACATCTACCACTTCCTATCAACAATCTCCTTCCACCCTATACCGAGCTTGACCAAACTATCTCCCATCTGGCACCCAATTGCCGCCTGGGACAATCTAAACTAGATGTTACCGACACCTCAAACACCGCTGCTCCACCTGGATCACTATCACTACGCTACAACACAAACCTGCAATACCTCAAACTGACACGACAGATGCACGCTGTACCTTGAATCTATTGCTTTTGCCACACATCCTACTATTAATCGACACTGTAGCACCAAAATTAACTTGTAACACAATGCCAAACACACTGTCCAAAACTCTCTGAACTTGAAAATAACACCCGTACACTGTGACCTGCAAACAAAACTAGGTTGCGTATCGCGACGCGTCACACTTGACCGCCTACAGTTCACTACTGCTAACTGACAAACACACAGACAACCAAAAGTAACTCACTACCGTGACTTAGTAGTAAATATGAAGGCGCCAACACGGCTACAACCTTCTAACACTCCGTGTGCGTAATTCTTTCTGGCCTGTATATAGAAAACATAGGTACTACGGCCTTGCTGTCACATATCATATAATACTGTATAACACTGGCCCCACGGCCTATAGGTTCACCCAAAAAAATCGGACGAGTCCTCCAGATGTCAGAAAACTACATACACTGTGGATTTCAATATACAACCGCTTTAATACTTGGCTCGTACCACTAGAGGACGATCGCAGCATACAGAAGCTGACAATAATTAACTATAACACCCATAACAGGTAAGTTCCCTTTTAATGATACACTGCACACAATGAAGCCCCACACGGCTCAGAATACATATGAAATACACTGACCATAAATGCCAATACAGCTTGCACTACTAACAACTTAATGTATAAGTATCATACCCACTGGTATGGCCATCCTAAATGGACATCACAATGAATTTCGCTCACCGGCGACTTATGTACTACGATCAGGCAAAACTGAACCACAAATGACTCAACATCACCGGTCTAAGGAAATTCCACTAGAAAAATACATTAACACTCTAGCATTATGCACTACCATCCAAAGATCGCATGAAGAAAAGGCAAGCACTAAATCCGAATCACAATGGCAAACTCTCTCCAGCAAAACGCTGATAGGGAACAAAAGACGACCTATCCCGGTCGATGGCCAGAAGGTCAACTCCCTTTTTTTGCGCCAGAATTTGTGTCCACTTCCCTTCCGGTCAGCTGACCAAATGGGTTTTTCATTATTTCAATTTTGCCACTCACAGCGTGACCAACCTAATAATTTGTGGAACATATATACTGTGACACCACCCTATACCATATGCAGATTCGACCGTGGACTTCTGAGCTAAGTTGATATCTGCACTGGAACCCATCATTCTCCTACACATAATTTTGATGAACGGGCAGTGACACAAAAACTCTGTTAAATTTAAACACTGACACTAGCAGTTGCAATCGATACTCGCAGACATCACTTGTTTATTCACTCAAAACTTTTGACTTCATTCATCCATTCGTTCGCTCAGTGTACTTCCATCCATTAATTAAATAACGTTTCTTTGTAATTTTCACAGCACCTATCGTGTTCAGTGTATAGTAATTGATGTTTTTGGTTGACGTATGTGGCTGATTGTTTGTTTTGTATTATTTTATGGGGGCTTACATTATTAAATTATTTCCAGCACGTATCAGAAGAATCAAAGTGGCCAGCAGACCTAATCCCGTCTTGAAATTATCACTCTTATGCAGGAGGACTTTAAGTTGCTGTATTTTCTTCTCTATCTCTCGTCTGGTAACTCGTTTTCTTAGGGGAACCTTCGCCCATTATTACGAGCCATATTCAGTATGTAGTGGTTTTGATGGTATTGTATGATGGTGATATTACTAAGTGTGATGTATGAGGTCAGCTGTGAAGGCTCCTGAGTTAAAATGTAGCTGTGAATTTTCAGAAGGCCTTTCTTGCTACCACTACGACCTCACACCTATCTTTTTTTCTAATGAATGTGGCTACGTTAAAATCTAGGGTACTGAATGTAATGTGTTGTATTGACATATACAAACACACACACACAGATATTAAATAATATAATATTATCAATAAAATTTAGAACACAATGAACTAAATTCAGCTGGTGAAATTTTAGAAAGTAAATCTTTTTTAAATTTATTTGTTCTGAACCAAGGTTTTATTTTGGCCAGAACATATGAAAGATTTTGGAATTTATGAGTGAATGGCATGAATAAATGGCATGATAAATAAAAGGTGTGTACGTATACAATTTTCACGATTAGTTAATATTTCTACAGTTCATAATTTTATTTTCCCTGGGAGAACGATGAATAGATGTGCTGTTGGGGTGGCTTCATCCCTCCCTGTCTATGCCTACCAAACATTGTCCATTAATGATGGAATGAAATGGGATGTTTTAGTAGTAATTCACTTTGGGTGCTATGTCTATGAAGTTGGTGTAAATCCAGCAGACCAGCCTGCTTACGTAACTTTGAAAGAGTAGTTCTGGTGCTGGAATCTGGTGACCCCACCTCTCCGTGCTTGGGGGCAATATATCGGGTGGCCCCACCTCTCCGTGCTTGGGGGCAATACAAGGCTGTTCTGCCGAGATGCGACACTGCACGGGTCCTCACTGTCAATTATTTACCCAGCATTTGACACCACCTTTTGGTGTCAACATAAAAAACTCACAGCTCTGAAATAAAGTATTGGTTTAGGTTCAGAACCTTACCTAAGGAGCCACTTCTACACGTAACAATTTACAATAACACCACCTAGACAGGGTCAGATCTCTCTGACCAGACAACACATCTTACCAAGTTGGTTTCACATAGGATAAGTTCTCCCAGACTACATATTCCGAAATATGTTTATTAGCTTCTTGCCATAGGATAGGATAGGTGATATGTTCCACTGATCTCAACACTTGATCTGTCCTTCCTAATCCTTGCTGGAGTTTATATATATTGTTTGTCCCTAGACCCTGAACTAGGGCGGGGGGTCTAGAGCAAATCCTTACTTGTTGTAAGGCTAGATTTCGATATGGCAGTATCAAATCACTCGAAACATTAAACAATATTTAAAATATACAAAGAAATAATTTCAATCTTACCAGATTATGAATAAAGAACACAGAAATGCTAGCAAAACTCAGCTGAGCTGCTGGCTATAGTATGGCGTCCCTGAACTTATTTCAATTTACTTCATTGGAAATCACCACACTTAAAATTTACTGTGTCTATCACTGGACAACTATTGAGGAATGGCAAAAAAAAGCGCGTCTGAGCGCTGATAATATGATTGTCTGTGGCCAATCAATGCCTTGTGTTTTTTCAATTCAAATTTCCTACACTAAAGTCATTTCAGTCATGCTTCAGTCAAGTATGGATTTTTATCTGTTAGTCCGTCCGTCTCTACTTGCGTTTTCACAAAAAACGTACTTGGTTTTTGAACCAACCTATCCGTCCCGTCTACAAATTTTGTCTTTAAAGTTATTTTTAGCCACAGCTCCCACCAATGTCCCTCTCTTTCATTCTAACTAGATTTGGACACTTGAGTCTCAAGGTCGCGGTTTTTTGTGCAAATTAGTGACATGTTTGATTCAATGCAGTCTTTCGCTGATGTGAACAACACAGTCTTTTGTCAATGTCTTCATTATTATCTATCCGTCTGTATAAATAAAAGCATATTATTTCACTGCTCAAAATGGGCCATCCGGCCAGCTAATTTTTATATTCCTAACATTAGTATTAAGAAAAAGTTACTTTTTTAATTTTGTAATATTTCAAGCATCTGCGTTGTAATGCTTTTGCCGCTGAATTCAAATAAAAGGCTTGGTATCGCATAAGCGTCCCTTTCCGTACCTCGTGTCAATTTGGGGACGTGAATTTTTCCTTCCCCCCCCCCCCCAATTGCGTCTCCTTAGCCTTGCTAGTCTCACGCAATTTTTCAGTCATATTTTTTTCCTTTTGATCCGCCGTTCTCATCCCGTTCAAATGGTAACCGTTTCAGCAATTTAATTTCCATGGCGGGTGATGACCCGCGGCGTGGGCGATCATGCCTTCTAGTAACTTACGCATTCTTTTTATCCCTACATTTTATCCTTTGGAGATATTTTTACGTTGTATCACTGTTAATTTTATGACAAGTGAGTCTTTCAGGGAAAGATTTGAAACGTGCTTTAATACATTCTATTTCAACTGTCAATCTATTCCTTTAATCAGCCAGCCACAGAGACCATTCTGAGAGGCACAAGAAAGAAAAACAAACCATACTGGACTGAAAAACTGCAAAAAACATTAAGATGAGGTAACATAAGCCAGATACACGGCAGAAACAGAGCAAACAACTGAAGCAAAGATCCTGCTCAAAGTAACTACAGCAAAGAAAGAAAGAACATTAAATCAAACAAGTGTAACTGTTGCACTGATAAAATGACTGCTGAACATCTGCTTCAGAGTTGCCCCTTATATGCGGTACAGAGAAATCGCATATGGCCGACCCCAGGGCCTTTCGTAGAAAAGCTTTACCTGGATTCAAATAGCCTCAAACTGACTACTGCTTTCTTTGAGAATATTCAAGTGGACGTCTGAGGGCATACGAAGAAGAAGAAGAAGAAACAACAAGAGACTGCTGGAAGCAGACAACAGAAAATCTCAACCTAGATAAAGAAGGGAACAAACTGTGTAAACTAGTCAGAGCTTTCAACAACGTAGAACTACAAAAATCACATCACAATCAAACAAGGTGAAAAATGCTCTCCGGGAAAAAAAAGAGCTACAAATGCACTCATTGGTTCACAATGCTAGTACAAACCACATTGATGTCCTGATAGACAGGCCTTCATTGATGAATAATGGAGTCATGACAACAAAAAGGTTGCAACAGAAGAACACATGATGGCAAGGTTAACAATGGAAGAAATGTAAGAGGCAATGATGGTGCTAAAAAAAAAGAATTCACATGGAAAAGATGGGATAACCAATGAAATGCTAACAGACATAGGAACAAAGTGAAAAAAAGAATCTTCTGGCCATCCTAAACTGCAGTTGGAAAAGAGGAATAATACCACAGGTATGGACAGACGACATACTGATTCCAATACAAAAGAAAGACAAAGTTCAGACAGGACCAAATAGTTACAGATCTTTCAGTCTACTTAGCTGTGTTTGAAAATTGATGGAGCCCATAGTTAATACCCGACTGATGTGGCATGTGGAGGACAAACATCCCGTAGCCCCACAGCTAGCAGGATTCAGAAAACACAGATCCACTGAAGATCACTTATATAACTCAGAAAATTGAGGACGCTTTCCAAGAGAAAATGCACACACTGGTGGTTTGGGTCGACTTAGAAAAAAAAAAGAATTTGACAAATATGGAAAAATGGACTGAAAGTCACGCTGCAAAGAACTGAAGTGTGGGAGAATGTTCAAATGGATCAGCCACTACCTTGAGAATGACACTGCCAGAGTCCAACTACAAGGACAGACCAGGAAACAGATGGTATTGGAGCAGGGTGTTCCCACGGGGGAGTCCTGTCACCCATGCTGTTCCTCGCATGTATAAATGACAGATCAGAGAATATTCCAAGAAGAATGCGGTAGCATAGTGGTTAGTGCACTGGCTTCATAGCGCAGTGATCTATGGTTCGATCCCCAGATGAAGTGGGAATTTTCTAGGCCACAAACGGCTCCTGGGTCGACGCAGCCCCAAATGGGTACCAGAGATCTCTGAGAAGGTTAAGGCGGCCGGCGTGATGCCGACCACATCACCCCTAGTGTGCCGATGGTCAAGATAATATGGGCCTAACACCATATTCCCAATATGCCTCAATGGACGTGTAACGGGTTCCTTTACCTTTTTACCCAAAATGCTTCCTTCGCAGACGACTTAACCTTGTGGATGTCAGAGGAATATATCACTACGGTAAGCATTCGGTTGCAGCAAGCCCTAACATCATTGGAGGAGTGAGCCAAGGCATGGCTAGTAAAGATAATGACAGGAAAAGACATACACAGTGTTTTCTCTCTAAAACTAACCACAGGGCTTCACATTTGTGCTAAACAGGAAATATCTACATCTGGATGAAAACCCAAACTTCTTAGGCATTAGCTTAAATCGCCACTTGACTTGGAAAACCCAGGTTGAAAGAAACAGGACAAGAGCAGGGCAGAGAATGGCAATCATGAAAAATCTTGCTAGCACGGGTTGGGGAGCAGACAAGAGAGTATTAAAGAAGCGATATACTGGGTGAGTGAGACCAGTCTTAGAATATGGCATTGCAGTATGGTCAACGGCAGCTAAGTCGAACTTTGGCAAAATAAACAGAAACCAAAACCAAGCAATAAGAGTCATAAGAGGGGCATTAAGTCAACACCACTTGAAGAGTTGGAAAAGATTACTCACCTCCAGCCTATGGAGGATATAAGAGATAGCAGAGCTGAGAAATTCAGGAGGCTGATAGACCACCCAATGCACCAGAGAATAATGGACTTGGAAGGGGTTGACTGAAGCGAAGCAACTTTATAGAGACAGTCAAAACAAAGATGAGAGCAGACCCATAAACGCAATATCAACAGCTACACCAGTATGTTCTGCACACAAGCTACCAATTTGGAAACAACAGTGCTTCCCTGAAATGATAGAAAATATTCTTGCTATTGAGAGAAAGAACAGCCAAAATGAAACAGAAAGGAGAGTCCTAACCACAAAATATATAGAGAAACATTACCCAAGCAACACCTGGATGCATGCATACACAGATGGATCAACAACTAATGCAACAGAAGATGGGGGTGGAGGAGTCTTCCTGAACTTAAACAATGGCACACAAAAAAAAGATATCAGTCACAACAGGGACATTTTCAAGTAACTTCAGAGCAGAGGCAGAGGCCTTAAAAACTGCAGCAGAAATCCTAATGATAGAAGAAAGCTCAGAGAGATCAGTAGCTATGTTCTCAGATGCGATGTCAGTAATTAAAACACTGTCATGGTATTTTTTCCCCTGCTTTGCAGTAGTGGTCCAACAGTGGCCAAAACTCAAGAGTATCTACAATGGGTCATCAAAGGTGTCTACCTTCGCTCAAGATTACTCTTGGCAGAGTTGTAGATAGAAAGGTAATGACTCTTCTATCTCGAGGGCGTGTTCACAAGATATTCAGAGAAACTGAGATCAGTGCTGCATTGGCTGAGCAGGTTATCTCTAGGATCTGCTGACAACTTTTGTGAAGAATTAAGCAATAATTAATTTCAGCTCGTTGAAGCCCCCACCCCTTATTTACTCAGTGGAATTCTTATTATTCTGGTATAGCTCACTGTAGAATGTATTTAGTAAATTGACTGAGTCAAACATGCAGTACATTCAAAATGATTAAATAGAAGTTAAATTTGTATATTAACAAATAACAGATTTAATAATCATTAAGTTCTAACAAGGTTTTAGAAAATGATTAATGTTTTATAAACAAAAGTTTATCATCACGGTTGTGATGGGGAAATATTTTTGTATAAGAAGTCACTTTTGGCAGCTTACATATGTCATTTAGCTGCCAATGGTAGTTTCTTCTCCCGCTGGGTTGGTTCTTGGTAGGCTGATTACTGATAACACTTGTTGCTAGTTGTGACGTACGTCTAGTTTGTCAAGTGAATTTTCCCTGATTTGATGGATGATTAAAGGGCAACGTATCATTCGTTCTGACAGAATTCTAAGATTCACTAGCATATAGTAAAAAAATTCCTGCTAGATTTCATCTAAATTGTTGGCTATTGGAGTGAAATTCTTTTTCTGTGCAGACGGTAATTTATACATTAGCTTCGAGTGATCAGTGGTCTAGTTATTTCATATTTAGTTCACTGGATTGTGGTGTAAATTTAACCATATTAAATAAGCCCATCTTCAAAGTTCTAGTGCCAACTAAATGTTACATCTATAAGTTTATTTCCTAATACAATAGCCGCTTAAGGGAATTATAACTTTAATACAGTTTAGTTCTGTATAAATAGATGTGCTTTCAACTATTAACCTCACGGGGAGTTTTTTTTTTCTCTCTTGCTTTATTAATTGAAGATGCGAGTGCAGAAAATAGTTAAACTGTAAATGTATCGCGCGTTAGATTTTAATATGATTTTATTGTATTTCTTGTTTTTTCTATTGCATCCAGAATGATCTTTTGAACCTCGCATCCCAGCAATTAAGCAGCAATGAAACATCATTTAAGCAGCAATGAAACTTCATTTAAGCAGCCATTTCGCAGCAATAATATATATCTAGAGTCTTGCCGACTCAGTTCGATTACTCCAGTGACTTATGAACATATTTGAAATTTAATCTTTGTGGCGATCCTGTTGGGATTCAGCTATCTGAAGTATACAGAAACAAAGCAAACCCAAAGACTATTTTAAAATCCCAATTCATAAAGTCGTTTTTTTGTAGTTATCAAACTGGAAGAAGAACAGTCAACAGTAGCAATATTTTACTCACTGCTCTATTCGTGAAGAAGAACATAGATTTCCCTGACACTGTCTGTCAAGCATAATCATTGGATTTTACCAACCCCCTGAAGAACTTACCTCAGTGTTTTTTTGTAGTTTGTGACATTACTGCAAAAGAAAGTTATCTCCACCAGCTGTGCCAATCTTAGACACCACACCATTCCTCACACCTAGCCAAGGGCCTGTGCCATTCTTTAGGAACTTTATCTAATAAACAAACAGTACCGTTAAACTTCAACGTCCAGCGATTTCGAGACACTTTGTTAACTTCAACAACCCGCAAATCTGGGGCTGTACACGGAAGAAAATACTTTTACCTAAGCCAAGGTTTAGTGCTGTTTTTTTTAAATGTATTTCCTATGAAGTGCCAGAATTCACCATTTGGTAGGTCTGTGTGTGTGTGACTGTGTGCTGGCCAGCCAAGCGTGTTTTTTTTAATGAAAGAAAAAGAGATTTAATCTTTTTACCCTTATAATTAGTCCACCCTAGTATTAAGGTGTACTGTATTAATTGTACGGGATTTCTCCTAGCGGGATTATTTAACTGTGAGCATTCCCCCCTCCCGGAAAAATTGGTTGATCAAAGGAAAACATTTGATGACTCCTAGCTTTTCCTTTACCCCTTATTACTGTAACTCCCTTGACTCAGAGTAATAAATTTACCATTGGGTTAAATTGCCTATCTCTGATCATCATCACCCCCTCCCCCCTTCTCGTCTTTGGGACCCGGTCTTTTCTGTTAGTAAATACAAGCGGGAAAAGGTGCATTGGATACTTCTCCTCAGAAACCCTCCCCCCTGTTATTTTGTGTTTTGTAACCCATGATTTCTGACTGTACATTGATACTTACTTGTAACGTGATTTTATGATAATAAAGGTATTAAAAACTTTATTAGCATTGGTGTCGGCTGGCCCAAAACCCAAACATTTCCCATATTTTGTTATCGTAGTGTGTATTCATGTACGTTGTGCGTCAGGATCACCAAATCGGTGTGTGCGCATGAGCAACTGGAACTGACAAACAGTTGTTTGTTCAGAAGAGTGGTAGGAATAGTTTTTGAGAGACAAATATTGTCGTAATAAGAGACTGTCCTTACTCTTCCCCAGCCCTTGTGAATCTACTACCTCACTTTCCTAAATCCTTATTCTCACAGAGCCTTCGCTATCATTCTACACTCTAAGGACCAATATCCATCAGAACTCTCTCAGATAAAAATTACGACAAATAAATGTGGGCTCATCCGGGATTCTGAGCCTCGTTTAAATAGAGTGTGGTTGATTGTCTTTGTGAAGTAGGATATAATTTTAAAAAAAGTAATTACTTCCCCTAGACAAAGCCTTTTAGTATTTTGGGCCGACCACACAATAAGTATTGCAGGTTTGTTCTTTCCACAGGAGCAAGAAGTTAGTGATTAAAATATTTGTCACATTTGTATTCTCTGGCAGAGAAAATTGAAATTTTATTATATAATTGCTGGGATGGCGTGATTGGTTTTACAGTCACTAAAGGTTTTTGAAGTTAAAAAGAGTTGAGCTTAGCTAAAGACGCCTTGTTCTGACTTTTTAAGTCTAGTTAACATCGTCTCTTCTCATATAATTGACTTCAGGGGGAGTTTTTTGTAGTGGAGAATTAAAATTTCAGGAACATTTTTTTTTATTTAACTGTTTTAATAAAAAAAATTTTCCCTACTTTTAGTAAAACTAAAATTTTTTCCAGTGTAACTTACCATTTTAGTGGCATTAGTCGCTTGCGTTTAGAGCCATAATTGCCAGAAAACAGCAGCGATAAGTTAACACATTTAAGGTAGGATGTGACACAAGTAAATGTATACTTTGTGTTTTTTTTCTCGTAGCGAGTTTGAGTTTTTTCCCCTTCTTGTTCTTTCTTGCTATTCTCTAATAGTAGTAGCATCCAGTTCTTTAATCATGTCAGAGAGGATTCAGATGAGATCCATCCTAAGGCTGGAGGCGAAAGAATCAGGTTTAGAAGGAGACGCCGCTAACTGGTTTGTCAACCTGGAACTTGAAAGGTATGACGCGGAAAGGAAGGAAGCACAAGAGAGAGCAGAGAGGAAAGATGCTCAAGATAGAGCAGAAAAGAAAGAAGCGGAGGAGCGTTTATTGGAGCAGAAGAAAATTGAGGCAGAAAACAAGAAAATTGAGGCAGAAATGGAAGCCCGCAGAGAGAAAGAAAGGGAGCGGGAAAGACAACATGAACTGGCGCTTAAGGCTTTAGAGAGTCGGGGCGCCTCTACTTCGAATAACGGAGAGCCGTCTTCGCCCCAGTACCAGTCAATGGATCTCTCCAGCACTCAGTCTGCCCAATTAACGGCGATGTCTTTTGCTTTAGAATCTTTTCCTAGCCCCAATGAAAAAATTGACAGCTACCTAGAAAAATTCGAAAGGCTCGCAAATCTGTATGGGTTAGAGATTTTCTCTGGGCACTTAAGCTCTCAGCGTCACTAAAATCTAATGCTTATGACGTATACACAAAGCTAGGACCAAACCAACATGATTACGACATGCTAAACAAGGCCTTGCTAGAACGGTTTGAGATGACCGCCCGAAAATTTCTGCAAATGTTCAGAAACAGCCGGAAAGAGAGCACGGAAACTTTCCCGCAGTTCTCTTCACGTCTCACGGGCTATTTGACAAAGTGCATTGAATTATCTGACCTACCTCTTACATATGAGGGACTACTTGAACTTGTTTTTGTGGAACAGATAAAGTCAACTTTGTCAAACGAAACCCGTAGATTTTTGGCTGAACAGGGCGCAGTCAGGCTTGATGACATACTCAATAAGGCAGAACGCTATACCAATGCAATGGCCGAACTTCCCAGCACTAAACGTAAACCCACAGATGAGCCATCTCGTAAACAAAATCTAGAGCAGTCATCCTATTCCTCTAATTCCTCTCAGAACTATAACCAACGAGAAAATAATACCCAGAGACCTCCCCAGGAAAAATCGAAATTCTACAAAACCCGATACCCACCCAACAACATTCTGATCAACCCACCAAGCCTGCGTGACAGCGCGGCCACCAAGGTCAAGGAAAAGGGAAGACCCCTCCACCAGGAACGTCTGATCAGGGCAAACAAACCGGTTCAAACTGCGTCAGATGTTTGCATACAGCCTCGAAAGGTAGAGTCAATGTCAGTGATTCTAAACCTGAGGGGGACCGACCCTCAACTCGAGGAACTGTAATTTTGAATGGTACCTCAACTACTTGTCTCTTTGACACTGGACTAAGCTTTAGTTGTATTGTCGCCAGACACTTAATCAAACCAGGTCAGGAGACAGAGGAAACCGTCAAACTTAGTGGAGTTTTCAGGAGTGATGCACCCAGAACGCTTCCTATCGCACTGGTAGAAATACACTCTGACTTTGTCAGAGGAGTTATTAAAGCGGCCATTATGGATGATCCTATCTACCCAGTTATCCTGGGATGTAGATATGTGTTTATTGGGAGACCAGAGGAGACGATTGTGGCAGCGGTAACCACAAGAGGGCAAGCCAAGAAGGAGAGGGAGCATGCGCCAAATGTTTTGCCGAACGAACTGAAGGAGGTGCAACAAAAGGACCCTACTCTGGAGCCCTGCTTTAGAAAACTGCCCATGGCTAAGGACCCCAGACACAACGGAGACATCTTTTCTAAGGACGGCGTATTGTATCGTAGAACGGGCAACCCGGACACGGGGAATAACCAGCTCCTAGTACCGACGCAGTACAGAAGTCAGATCTTAGAAATGTGGCACTATCTTCTCTTTAGCGGACATATGGGACAAAACGCCACTATTCAGCGAATAAAAAACCACTATTGGTGGCCAGGAATGAACTCTGACATTATCAGGTATGTGAAATCCTGCGCCCAGTGCCAATGGGTAGCACCAAAGCACTTGACACCCCCAGTACCTATGGGGTAAATGCCAATAGTGGGTACTCCATTTGAACGGGTTGCTGTCGACATCTTTGGACCCCTGGAAAGGACCAAAAGAAAGAGCAGGTTCATCCTGACTTTAGTTGACACTTGCACAATGTGGGCCGAAGCTATACCGCTAACCTGCACAGATTCCAAGCATGTCGCAGAAGCCCTCGTGAAAATTTTTACACGGTTGGGATTCCCTCAACAAGTTTTGACGAACAATGGATCCCAATTCCGTAGCCTGTTAATGGAGGAGATCTTTAAGATCTTGAGGGCCAAACATATCCACACTAGTCTCTACCATCCGGCCGGAAATGGGCTCGTGGAACGTTTTAACGGCACCCTCACCACCATGTTACGTAAGCTGGGTCAGGAGAAACCGGAAGACTGGGACCTATATATATCAGCTGCCTTATTCGTCTACCGAGAGGTTCACCAAGCGTCTACGGGATTCGCGCCAGCTACACTTTTATTTGGCAGACCTATTAAGGGGCCACTAGAAGCCTTACTTCGGTCCCTGACAGACCAAAAGGCTGACGAGACAGTCGTCTCTGCAAGCAAGTATGTATCTGAGCTCAAGGAAAGGCTAAAGCTAGGATGGGATCTAGCTACTACCAACCTTACGAAAGCCCGCGCTAAACATGCTAAAAGATACAATAAAGCTGCAAAATAGAGAGAACTACAACCAGGGGAGAAAGTTTTGTTGCTACTTCCAACCGGAAGCAATAAACTTCGCATCGGATGGCAAGGGCCGTTTACCGTCCTTAAAAAGATCTCACGTACCAATTACAAGATCTCCATCAAAGGAAAGGAGAAGGTCTTCTACATAAATCTGCTAAAGAAATATTTGGAAAGACCAGTGCCATCCTCCGAGCATCTCCTGGCTGTCGCCATAGCAACGGAAGACGAGAAAGATGATGATGGTTGCATGGAGTATCCACTGCAACCCACAGAATCCTTTAAAGATGTCAAGTTTGGCGACAATCTCTCACCAGAACAACAAACAGAAACCAGGGCGCTACTAAAACAGTACAGTGCAGTCTTAACAGATGTACCTGGTCGAACAAATCTCATCGAATTTGATATGAAACTAACAAATGAGACCCCTGTTCGAACCAGAGTTTACCCCATCCCGTACGCTAAAGCTGATGCACTTCGCGGAGAAATAGAAAAGCTGCGTCAGGCAGGAATTATCAGTGAGTCTACATCTCCTTACAGTTCTAGTGTAGTGCTGTTGCAGAAGCCCAATAAGGAAGTTCGGCTGTGTATAGATTACCGGCTGCTAAACGCTGTTACGAAATTCCAGCCCGAACCTCTCCAAACTGTTTCTGAGTTGTTCACCAAGCTCAGCAAGGCAACGATTTTCTCCAAGATTGACCTCAGTAAAGGTTATTATCAAATACCACTCAAGGAGGAAGTTAAACCTTTGCTAGTGAAGGACATTACACATTTAATGTGATGCCGTTCGGATTGCATAACGCACCAGGAGTGTTCACCAGAATGATGAGGAAGCTGTTAGAACCTTTGCAAAGTCCCCACATCCATAATTTCATGGATGACATATTAATTGCATCGGAAACCTACGACGAACATATTTCTACGGTTGCTATGCTCCTCAGGAGACTACAGGAAACTGGTCTCACAGCCAGACCTAGCAAATGTCTCATCGGGTTCGAAAAGCTAGACTTCTTGGGGCATACTATTTCCCACGGCTGTAGTTGGCCTGTTCAGAAGAACGTGGAGAAAATAGCTGCAGCCAAAAGGCCCAGAACGAAGAAAGACGTGCGTTCCTTCCTATCACTATGTGCATATTATCAGAAATACATCGAGAACTTCAACGGACATACGGCACCTCTGACTGACCTCACCAAGAAAGGTTGTCCTGATAAGGTCATGTGGGATCAAAAGTGCGAACATGCATACAGCACTTTGAAAGAACAGTTGTCGGCATACCCCATCCTAAGGTTACCTGACCTTAAGAAGCCTTTCGTACTGAGAGTTGACGCGTCAGGTCAGGGCATCGGGTCAACATTGTTGCAAGCCGAGGACAGTGACCCGAATATGCTATTCCCAATAGCTTATGGCAGTCGGAAACTGAACAAGGCTGAACGCAACTACAGTGTCGTTGAAAGAGAATGTCTCGCTCTGATTCATGGCATCAGACGCCATCATGAGTTTCTGTATGGTACTTCTTTCACAGTACAAACCGACCACGCTCCATTAGCTTTCCTTGGTGCCAATAAGGAATTCAACGCAAGGATTATGCGCTGGGCATTATTATTGAGCGTCTATTCCTTCAAAGTGGAATATATTCCAGGAAAACAGAATGTCGGAGCTGACTTCTTGAGTAGAAACTGGTCTACAGAGGAAGTAGAGCAAACTGAAGATACCACTCATCCTAAAGTCACCAATCAGGTCACCTCCATTGTCAAGAAGAAAACATGAAAAATGGTTTCATGTCTAAAAGTGGGGACGATTGTGACGTACGTCTAGTTTGTCAAGTGAATTTTCCCTGATTTGATGGATGATTAAAGGACAACGTATCATTCGTTCTGACAGAATTCTAAGATTCACTAGCATATAGTAAAAAAATTCCTGCTAGATTTCATCTAAATTGTTGGCTATTGGAGTGAAATTCTTTTTCTGTGCAGACGGTAATTTATACATTAGCTTCGAGTGATCAGTGGTCTAGTTATTTCATATTTAGTTCACTGGATTGTGGTGTAAATTTAACCTTATTAAATAAGCCCATCTTCAAAGTTCTAGTGCCAACTAAATATTACATCTATAAGTTTATTTCCTAATACAATAGCCGCTTAAGGGAATTATAACTTTAATACAGTTTAGTTCTGTATAAATAGATGTGCTTTCAACTATTAACCTCACGGGGAGTTTTTTTTTTCTCTCTTGCTTTATTAATTGAAGATGCGAGTGCAGAAAATAGTTAAACTGTAAATGTATCACGCGTTAGATTTTAATATGATTTTATTGTATTTCTTGTTTTTTCTATTTGAACCTCGCATCCCAGCAATTAAGCAGCAATGAAACATCATTTAAGCAGCAATTTAGCAGCAATGAAACATCATTTAAGCAGCCATTTCGCAGCAATAATATATATCTAGAGTCTTGCCGACTCAGTTCGATTACTCCAGTGACTTATGAACATATTTGAAATTTAATCTTTGTGGCGATCCTGAAGAACTTACCTCAGTGTTTTTTGTAGTTTGTGACATTACTGCAAAAGAAAGTTATCTCCACCAGCTGTGCCAATCTTAGACACCACACCATTCCTCACACCTAGCCAAGGGCCTGTGCCATTCTTTAGGAACTTTATCTAATAAACAAACAGTACCGTTAAACTTCAACGTCCAGCGATTTCGGGACACTTTGTTAACTTCAACAACCCGCAAATCTGGGGCTGTACACGGAAGAAAATACTTTTACCTAAGCCAAGGTTTAGTGCTGTTTTTTTAAAATGTATTTCCTATGAAGTGCCAGAATTCACCATTTGGTAAGTCTGTGTGTGTGTGACTGTGTGCTGGCCAGCCAAGCGTGTTTTTTTTTAATGAAAGAAAAAGAGATTTAATCTTTTTACCCTTATAATTAGTCCACCCTAGTATTAAGGTGTACTGTATTAATTGTACGGGATTTCTCCTAGCGGGATTATTTAACTGTGAGCATTCCCCCCTCCCGGAAAAATTGGTTGATCAAAGGAAAACATTTGATGACCCCTAGCTTTTCCTTTACCCCTTATTACTGTAACCCCCTTGACTCAGAGTAATAAATTTACCATTGGGTTAAATTGCCTATCTCTGATCATCATCACCCCCTCCCCCCTTCTCGTCTTTGGGACCCAGTCTTTTCTGTTAGTAAATACAAGTGGGAAAAGGTGCATTGGATACTTCTCCTCAGAAACCCTCCCCCCTGTTATTTTGTGTTTTGTAACCCATGATTTCTGACTGTACATTGATACTTACTTGTAACGTGATTTTATGATAATAAAGGTATTAAAAACTTTATTAGCATTGGTGTCGGCTGGCCCAAAACCCAAACATTTCCCATATTTTGTTATCGTAGTGTGTATTCATGTACGTTGTGCGTCAGGATCACCAAATCGGTGTGTGCGCATGAGCAACTGGAACTGACAAACAGTTGTTTGTTCAGAAGAGTGGTAGGAATAGTTTTTGAGAGAGGTCAAGGATGTAGGGCATAGCTCATTCCCAGAAGTGTCAGGAAGAGTCTACGAAAGTTGGTCCCTCAACTTAATGCTCAGACCACTGTTCCCTTCTTGTTCCAGAGATGGTACCCTTCAACTGGTACCACCACCAACAACTATCGTAAAAGAATAGAAACAAAATGCTCTCCTGTGTATTGCATTTTCCGACACATAGTTATGTGCCCCCCTCTTCCTATTTTGCCATCCCATCTACCTCAGAATTTACCCTCAATGAGAATTAAACTTAATCCCTTGAGAGAAAACTTTCTTAACATTTAAATTGAATAGCTTTATATTTATTTTACATTTAAATGAAAAAGTTAATAGTTCAGATAGAATTTGTTTTACATTTATATATCCACTGATTGCAAAGTTTGAAACTTTAAATTTTAAAGTTAATTTGTTTACATAGACATTTACACCAGTTTGAAACTGTAAGTATTATAATTAGAATGAACATCATGTCTTTCATCTTTCCCTCCCCGCTCCGCATGGAACCTGGGACTATTTATGCGTTTAGTTCTCCTTAAGAAACTAACAATAAAGAGTCACCAACCCACATGAATTGGTGGTTCATGAAATCATCATTCTATATGCTGAGGTTGCCAGCCTCAATTGACTCGGACATGCACTAGCAATTTTCACATATTAATATCCACAGGCAATATTTACATATTAGTTCACATGATAGTATTGAAGAATATAGAATGTAAAATGACAACTTATGCCAATCCTGGCTCACAGACGTTTTGCTCAGATGAATGAAGTTAAGGCACTAGCAGATGCCTTTTGACACGTGTTCTAGGCTTGTTACTTTTTATAAGATAATTCCCTCAATGACTGTGTGTTTCAGTTTCCTCAGCCTTCCTTATTAAAATGGTTCTCCTGGGCTCTGCAAGTCCTTCAAGAATGTTCCACAAAGTCCAGTCTGATAAATTGAAATTCTTCTGGCAAGTCTGGTGTCTTTGGTAAGCAATTCTCATAGTGAATTAACACTTACACATGTCAGGTTATGTTGCCAGTTTTCTGCCCCCTCTTTTCAGGGCTGTTGGGACAAAAACGTCCAATCGACACATTTGTTGTACATGACTCAAAGGATCAGATTTTGTTGAAGGCTTATGTCCTTAAGACAACGTAACGGTGATGAATTAGTAAAAAAAAAAGTATAAATTTTTAAATAACTTTATGTAGGATGATGTCAAATTGGCATGTGGTTACAGCTCTGGTCTCTCACAGCAAACATGCCAGATTTGACTCATAGTATCAAGATGCTCTAGTACCCAGCTCTAAATGGGTACCTGACTTTGCTTTTGAATTAGGGAAGCAAAAGGCAGTGAGGAAGGTAACTGATAACTCCATCTCTCGATGTTGGACCTAGCATAGTGAAATCTATAACACTTCACTCCCTTATAACAGTGTCTGCTATGGAACTATCTTTAAGATGACTGGATGTCACAACAGTCCCGAATTTTAACCATTTGTCCCAGGTTTTTGTAAAGGTAAAAAAATGAGGCGACCCAAATTGGGACCTGGGAAATCTGGTCACCTTACTGCCTTTACCTGTTTTAACTTAATAGATTCATATAATTGGTGACGTCATCTGCTCGAATTAATAAATGAACCTTTTCACTGACCAGAACATACTCATTGAGGCATGGGCAAGTGAGATAAGAGAACAGTTGATAGCGACATAGCGTTACCAGGGCATGACAGTGCTCTAGACATTTGATTTGGGGTAATTAAATTGTTGCTGCAAATTTACTGTTGAAAACTTACTTACTTAGTCCTTTCTCTTCTGTCATGAGGTGCAGAGGTTTGGAAAAGAGAGCGCTACACTATCTTATCGGCCTGGTTCCAATCTAGTCTTTGGTCCTTCAGAGAATGTCTAGTATTGTCCTCCTAGCAAAGTCTATGTCATCCTGAAGGTCTAGATCCCTGGCTTTTAGTTTCCTATTCTTATTGTGGTAGCTGATCTTCCCTTATTATGCAGACATGGCTAAACCATCGTAATTGGGTTTGTTCTTCTTGGATCTGCAGTGGCTGGGCTTTGAGGCCTTGATTTATCATCTGGTTGCAAACCATGCCTCTTGTTTCTTTAACATCCTTCTTCACATACCTTATTTCTGATGTTCAGAGCTGGCTTTTCTGAGTTGTAGCCATTGCCTATGATTATTATCCACACGTCAAGAAACCAGATTACAAGTATTCATAATACAAGAGAGAAATTCAGATTAATCTTAAAGGCGATGAACTGGCAAGGACTATGGATTAAAACTTATGGAACATGGAATATTATGGCGACACTCTGCTGCATAGTGTAGTCCCAAAAACTGAAAGAGCTAAAGGCTGTATTGTTGCTAGAAACAAAAAGGATATCATCAAGGGATGGAGCTTTGTCATGGAGCACATTATGGTGCTAAAGCTAAAAGAGGGAGAAACCATAGTCAACCTCATCATTGTTTGAAACTCCAGTTTTAAAGTGGCTTTTAGCCATAGTTGGTATGTTACTCCAAGTTGCTGTTTACAAATGAACAATGAACAATGCACTATAATTACAATGGAAGATATGAGAGTCTGAAAAACTGTAAAAAGTAATTTCAAATTTTAATGTCATCTTTATTTACACAATGACATTAACAGTATAGATAAACTGTACACAGTTTATACATTAATATAGAACAGATATGTTATAAAAAATGGACATTTATCAGATTTTTAAGCAGCATGCTTCTAAACCGAATTATCAAAACATAAATTGACAAGTAATTAATCACCGTTAAATTTCTATTTACCTCTACACCTCACGGTAGAAGGGGAACGACTAAGTAAGTAAGTAAGTAAATTTCTATTACTTGTATTACTGAGCACATGAGCAAAGATTGATACTGGGAATTTTAATAAAAGTAACACCTTTGTTGCTGTACACTGTAAACAAAAATGTGGAAATATTGTGTAAATATAATGTTTTAATTTATAATATTTATCAGAAATATGACTATTAACATTCACAATATTATACACACAAACACTCGTACAACTGGATCATTCATTCATTCATTCATAACCCTCCACTCCCAAAGGAGCATAGGCCTTCAACAAACACATGCCAAGTCCTCCTGTCACGTGCCATCATCTCAAGTTCTTTCCATGTTCTCCTCATCATTTTCACCTCTGTTTCCAACTCTCTTCTCCATGTACTTCTTGGTCTTCCTCTGCCTCTCTTGCCCTGCGGGTTCCAGAACAAGGACTGCCTTGTAATGCTATCAACAGGTTTCCTCAGTGTGTGTCCTATCCATCGCCATCGTCTTCTTCTCATCTCTTGTTCCACTGGCACTTGTCTAGTTCTTGTCATCAGTTCTACGTTGGTAACCTTGTCATACCATTTTAATCCCTCTATTCTACGCAAGCACCCATTTATGAAAGTCTGTAGCTTTTTGGTTGTTGTCTTTGTTGTTCTCCATGTCTCAGAGCCATACAATAGGACTGACTTCACATTTGAGTTGAAGATTCTTATTTTCGTGTTGGATCCTATTTCTCTTGATCTCCATATATTTCCCAATGCAATGAAAGCTCCTCTTGCCTTTTGTATTCTTATTTTGATATCGCTGTCTGTCCCTCCAACTTTGTCTATATTACTGCCAAGATACGTATATGATTCTACATCTTGTATTGGTGTTTCTTCAAGTTCAACCCTATTATCATTACCTGCATTTATTCTCATTATTTTTGTCTTTTCCCTGTGTATTTTCAGACCCAATTGCTGTGACCTCTCATCGAGTGTTTTCAATTTGTCCTGCATCTGATTACGGTTATGGGACAGAAGAGCCAAGTCATCAGCAAAATCCAGATCATCCAACTGCTTAGTCAGAGTCCACTGGATTCCATTTCTGTTGTGTGTTGTCGATGATCTCATAACCCAATCTATTGCCAGCAAGAAAAGAAATGGAGACAAGAGGCATCCCTGTCGCACTCCTGTTCTTATCCCAAATGGTTCTGTAAGCTGTCCTTCATGAAGAACTCTGCATGTCATGTCTTCATATGTTTTCTTTATTAAATTAATGATCTTCAGGGGAACTCCATAATGCCTCATCAATTTCCAAAGTGATTCTCTGTCTACACTGTCAAATGCCTTTTCATAGTCCACAAATCCGATGTATAGTGGTGAATTCCATTCCAGACTTTGTTCAACTATTATTCTCAAAGTGGCTATCTGGTCTGTACATGATCTGTTTTGTCGAAAACCTGCTTGTTCATCTCTCAATTTCTTGTCTATCGACTCTTTTAATCTCTCAAGGATAATCCTGTTTAATACTTTTCCTGGCACTGATAGTAACATTATTCCTCTATAATTTGTGCACTCTTGTAAATTTCCCTTCTTAGGCAACTTAACCAGATATCCTTCCTTCCATTCTGCTGGTATCTCTTCCTTTTCCCAGACTTTACCAAGTAATTTATATAACATCTCTGTAGCTTATATAACATCTCAGTCACTATCTAACAGACAGAACAGCAGGAGTGCAGGTGTGGACAGATAAGCAGAAAGGCAACAATAAAGCAGCAGGGAGTATCACATGGTGGGGCCATCTGCCCTACACTCTTCCTTAAATATACAGATGACATTACAGACACAGAAAACATCCACAAGAATGTCCACAGTTCCCCCTATGCTGAAGATCTGGCCATGTGGACTTCAGAAGAATGCATCAACACAGCAAGAGTGTGCATGCAGGATTCAATGCTAGCCCTTGAAAGTTGGTCCAGAAAATGGCTGCTCAAAATCAATGAAAAACACCAATGCACATTATATTTATCTTGCAAACAAATTATAGCAAGCGAAACTACAACTGAAATGGGCAGACAATATGAGAAGTAACACCAATGTACTTAGGCATCACATTAGAACACAGCATGACATGGAAAACACAGATAACAAAAACACAGGTGAGTGCAAAACTGTGCATGGCCATCATGATAAAATTAGCTAGTACCACATGAGGTGCTGATGAGAACATCCTCAAAAAGCTGTACACAGGCAGAGTCAGGCCTGTAATGGAATATACGAGCATCATAGCCTTGTCGATGGCAGCAAATTTTGACAGAGAAAACAGACGTCAAAACCAAGCAGTGCCTATCATAACAGGGGCCCTAAAATCTACGAAAATCAACCATATGGAAAACATTACAGGGCTTTAGTCATATGAGGGCAGACATGACAGCAGAGTCTTACAATAAGCAGACAAATGTAATAGACTCGCTGGACACCCCATGTGCCAGAGAATGAATAAGCTAGCAAGAGGCAGACTCAAGCAAACTATCCTTGTTGCTCAAGCAAAAGAAAAATAACATGCTAGCAAACTGAGTCACAAAGAAAACACCAGCAAGCACAACTATCCAATTGTGGAAAAGATTTCCTGAGCTAAAACGTGACATTCCAGGCATTGAAAGTAAAGGAACACAGACAGAAACACAAAGGTGTGTATAGCAGCCAAGTATATTGACCACAAATTTCCAGTTAAGCTCTGGACACAAACATATACTGATGGTTCTGCAATAAATACAGTTGAGAATAAGGGGGCTAGCATCCTCATTAACTTAAAGAATATAATCCACTCTATAGCAATTGCCACTGGCAAATACTTAAATAATTTCAATGCTGAAGCAGAAACCCTGAAACAGGCAGTGGAAACTCTTATTGAATGCAAAGCACATGCAGAAAAAACAAATAGTAATCTTTACAGATGCCCTCTCAGTAATACGAGCTTTGAAGGGTTACCATGGCCAAATGATTAAAAGATCTGATAAACTTTCTATCACGGGATCTTCCATGATAGCAATGATGGTCCAATAATGGCCACAATTCAGAGTATATTCTGAGAGTCTACAAATGTATCTACCTTTTGCTCAAGATTATTCTTGGCAGAGATGTGAACTGAAGAATGGTGCTTTAATTCTAGAGAGTCTTCACATGATTTTCCAAAACCAAGCACTATGCTGAATGAGTCTGAGATATTGTGAACTTATGCTTCTAATACTGCATGCTCGTCCTTCTTTCTTAGATACTGTTGAATGTACAAATTGTCCACGTTGTTCTCCATGCATGCCCATTCCAGTTTATGCCAAGTTTTTCTAAAATAAGCTGTCGAGGAGTTGTCTTCTTGGGGAAGAGATTTCTGAATAATATCATGCATGTCTGCATTGATACTTGTATTAATGAGGTTCATTCTTACTTACTTACTTAGTCGTTCCCCTTCTACCGTGAGGTGTAGAGGTTTGGAAGAGAGAGCGCCAGACCATTCTATCAGCTGTCTTCTTCCTGGCCTGGTTCATTCTAGTCCTCGGTCCTTCAAAGATTGTCTAATGTTGTCCTCCCAGCGGACTCTGGGTCGTCCTGGAGGTCTGGATCCCTGGCTCTTTGTTTCCCATGCTTGTCGTGGTAGCCGATCTTCTGTCGTGGTAGCCGATCTTCGAGGTTCATTCTTGACATACAATTTGCTGTGTCAGATCAATCAATACCCTTTAGCTCCAAAAGGGGCATAGGCCTTCAACAAACACATGCCACATCCTCCGGACACATACCATCTGTTGAATTTCTTCCCATGTTCTCTTCATCATTCTCCATTCTGTATCTAGTTCTCTTCTTTTTTATGTTTTTTCATCTATTTCTGCCTCTCTTTCCCAGGAGAATCCAGAACAAGGACTGCCTTGTAATGCTATCAACAGGTTTCCTCAATGTGTGTCCTATCCATAACCAGCATGTTCTTCTCATCTCTTGTTCCACCAGCACTTGTCTGGTTCTTGATATCAATTCCACATTTGTGACTTTGTCATACCATTTCAGTCCTATTCTATGCAAGAACCCATTTAAAAAAGACTGTAGCTTTTTGATTGTTGTTTTTGTTGCTCTCCATGTCTCAGAGCCATACAATAGGACTGACTTCACATTTGAGTTGAAGATACATTTTCATGTTTGACTTGATTTCTCTTGTTCTCCATATGTTTCACAATGCAATGAAAGCTCCTCTTGCTTTTTCTATTATTTTGATATCACTGTTTGTTCTTCAAACTTTGGCTATATTACTGCCATGATATGTGTACGATTCTACATCTTTTAGTGGTGTTTCTTCAAGTTCAACCTTGTTATCATTTCTTGCATTTATTCTCATAATCTTTGTCTTTTCCCCATGTATTTTCAGGCCAACGTGACCTCTCCTCAAGAATCTTCATTTTCTCTTGCGTCTGATTATGGTTATGGGACAGAAGGGCCAAGTCATCTGCAAAATCCAGATCATCAAGCTGTTTAGTCAGATTACACTGGATTTCATTTCTGTTGTGTGATGTCGATGTTTTCATAACCCAATCTATTGCTAGAAAGAAAAGAAATGGAGACAAGAGGCATCCGTGTCTCACTCCCATTCTAATCCTAAACAGTTCTGTAAGGTGTCCTTCATGAAGAACTCTGCATGTCATGTCTTTATAGGTATTCTTTATTAAGTTAATGATCTTCATGGGAACTCCATGCCTCATCAATTTCCAAAGTCTTCTTATTCTTCTTGTTCGCTGTTGTTTAGTAATGTCTACACAAGAAGTCCGGTTCTCTGGATGTATGTTGCTGTGGTTGAAAGTTCTTCTGTTGTGTAGACATATTAAACCAAGGCGGGTTGCATGGTACCATGGTTGCTGGTGCGCCTCCTGGCCTGGTACCTCTGACTTCAGCACCTGTTTCTTAAGGCAGAGTGTGCTCATGCCTCCCCCTCTGGCTGGGGGATTTGACTTTGCCTTTACCTCATTTGCTGTCCCATCTTGCCTCCCGCTGGGGTTAATACCCAACCTTCGGCAAGATTACTGGGTATAACGGGGTCCACCACGAGTAGGTGAGGTAGACTTGGGCAGGAGAGGCTAAGAGACATGTTGAGTCTTGTATTGCGCATCACTGCCCCATTTGGACCCCTATTTTCCAAAGTAATTCTCTGTCTACACTGTCAAATGCCATTTCATAATCTGATCAACAATTTACTTCTTTAGCTGATTTTTAGCTCCTCTTCTACTGGCTGAATGTCAAGGGGATTTGTTGGAGCCGGTCTATTGAGAAGTTGCTGTGGTGTTCAGTTGTCAAGGAAGATAATGAGATTCACTTTCATAGATAGGCAGTTATGCCATTTGGAAGGTCCTGGGTTTGATTTTCCAGTAATCCTCTCACTTCTGATATTTTATGTTGTCTGGCTTTTGACTTTTTTATGTCTCATGAGTGTCTGAAACATAATTGTGTGTGTATTGTTTATTTACTGTTTACAGGCCTTATGTTTCCCTCTTTGATTATTGAAATGTTTGAAAATAAGTTGTTAAGTAACTGGCTCTACATTTTTTTCACAGAAAGCCTTTCAATAGCTCACAGAACACTAATGCTCCATGGAAAACAGTTTGAGAAATGTTAATGTCAAGAATTGTGGTAACATATCAACTGTTTTTTATTTCCATTTCCAAATTTCATAAATCTCTTGTAATCTCTCAATAACATGGTCAGACTTCTTTGTTTGAAAGTTCTGTGTTGAACTGAAACCTTAATCATTTTATTTGTCTGGAGACACCAAAGATACGGGTATGTTCCTTCAGCTTTGGACAAACTTTAAATTCTCATCAAAAAGTCATAATCCATGAATTAACAAAAAAAAAATCACTTTCCCCTTTCCCTTTCTAAATCTTTTAATGACTGTATCTGAGCTTTCATGAAATTTATAAATATTTCTAAATTATTACATATGTCTCTAACTCTAGCCATTGCTAGTTGGATGGTATTGGTTCTAGAATTTGGTTTTCTCTAAATTCACTATCTGCCTTGTAACTTTCAAACTTCTTTTTCCATGATCACCCCCAATTTTAAGCCATACTTCATCTTCTGGTATATAATTATTATACCGTGTTAATAAGCACTCCCTCTTGTAGTCACTGAGGAACCCACACAAAAAAAAAAGACATAAAACATTAATACTTACCAATGATGCCTCTAGCCTTTGCCCATTCTCTCACACAAACTTTCATTTCCACGTGCATCCATCTATATGTATTCTCTCTTGTACATTTTCTTTCTGCCCCTTCATGCTTCTGTTTATGTTATCCCTGACCTATGAGAGTGTCTAACCTACATTAAGATGGTGGGCTACTAAGATGAAGTTAGGTAAAGAGAATCTTTAATTTCTTCTCAACATAAAAAAAAAACATTTTTTTAACTGTCTGGGATTCATAGATTTTAAGATATTTAACTAGTAAATGTGTCATCCTTGATAATATTTTCCTCTAATGATGATGATGTTTTGTAACAGCTGCTACAAAGCAAAATAATATAATAAAACAATGAAAATAAACATAAAGATAATATTTTGTCCTAAGTTAATTTCTAGGAAATTATTTAGTCCAGTGTTTATCAAGAATACATTGAGACTAGCTTAAATTTCATGATTTTTTTCAAGCCAAAGTCAGCCGATATTTCCCACCAAAATAAATGATGCTGTGTTTGCCAATTAACAAGATTTGTTGCCTTCAGATCAAGAGAAAGGGCGTGCAACTAAAGTAGTGACCTTTTAAAAGGCACACACAGCTGTGAGTAAATGCTGCACCACAAATATCACACTTATAAGGTTTCTCTCCTGTATGAACTCATTTATAATTTTATAGACTACCACTCAGAGTAAATGCTGCACCACAAATATCATCACTTGTGAGGTTTCTCTCCTATATATATCTTTTTATGTTTTTTGTGGGATATCTCTCTGTGTAAATGCTGAACCAATAAAATGTTACAGCTGTAAGGCTCTCTCCTGTTTGTATTCTTATATAATTTTGTAGGTAACCTCTTTGAGTAAATGCTGCCTCATAGACATTGCACATGTAATGCTTACTATCTGTACTTATTCTCTTATATTTATCTAAGTTACTTGTCTCAGTAAATGCTGCACCAAAAACATCACACTTGTAAGGTATTTCTCTTGTAAGCATTCTTTTATGTTTTTGTAGACTACCTCTCACAGTAAATGCTGCACCACAAACAATACACTTCCCCTGCATGTATCCTTTCATGTACTTGTAGGCCACTACTATGAAAAATTTGCATAAGGAAATTTTTAAAAAATTTTCTGGCTGAACACTATCAAATGGTAATACAGAGCCACCAAGAAGACACGTGCACCATCGTAGCAGGTAAACACTATTATTGGATGGGCCACATCCTCAGAAGAGATCCTGACACCATCACCAGAACTGCCATGCTATGGACTTCAGACGTAAAGTGAAAGCAAGGATGACCAAAGGTCACCTGACAGAGAACTATGGAGGCTGAAATGCTAAGCATTAACCAAAGCTGGGGCACCACATGAAGGATGGCTTCTGAATGAGCACAGTAGAGACAGTTTGTTGCTGCACTGCACCATTAAAAGATGTAGAATTGTACACATGTCGTGGCAGTTATATAGCCAAAGTTGGAGGAACAGACAGTGATATAAAAATAAGAATACAAAAAGCAAGAGGAGCTTTCATTGCATTGGGAAACATATGGAGAACAAGAGAAATCAAGTCCAACATGAAAATAAGAATCTTCAACTCAAATGTCAAGTCAGTCCAGACGTGTTGGTCATTGATTGCTTTATCAGGACCAAACAAGAAGATGACACTGAATAAAATCTTCATCACAAACTTCATACCAGTAAGGATTCTTTCCTTCTGTATTCTTTTATATTGTTATAGGTTATCTTCCTCAATAAATGATACACCATAAATATCACATTTGTAGGATTTGTCTTCCTCTATTATCTTGGGAGATCAAATGATTAAATCCTGCAAGCAGTAACAGCACTATCACTCACACCAAGCTATGCATACTTTTATGTCTTTGTAGACTACCACTCTCAGTAAATGCTGCCCCACAGACATCACACTTGTATGGCTTATTTCCTGTATGCATTCTGTTATGTCTTTGTAGGTGACCTATCCTAGTAAATGCTGCATCACAAACATCACACTTGTAAGGCTTCTCTCCTGTATGTATTATTTTATGTCTTTGTAGATTACCACTCTCAGTAAATGCTGCTCCACAAACATAACACTTATAAGGCTTCTCTCCTGTATGTATTCTTTTATGTTTTTGTAGACTACTGCTCATAGTAAATACTGCTCCACAGACATCACACTTGTGAGGTTTATTTCCAGTATGTATTTTTTTATGCTTTTGTAGATTACCACTCTCAGTAAATGCTGCTCTACAGACATCACACTTGTAAGGTTTATTTCCTGTATGTATTCTTTTATGACTTTGAAGATTACATCTCACAGTAAATGCTGCACCACAACAATCACACTTGTAAGGCTTCTCTCCTGTATGTATTCTTTTATGTCTTTGTAGATTACTACTCTCAGTAAATGCTGCTCCACAAACATTACACTTGTAAGGCTTCTCTCCTGTATGTATTCTTTTATGACTTTGTAGATTACATCGCACAGTAAATGCTGCACCACAAAAATCACACTTGTACGGTTTATTTCCTGTATGCATTTTTATATGACTTTGTAGGTTGCTTGTCTGAGTAAATGCTGCACGACAAATATCACACTTGTAAGGTTTATTTCCTGTATGTATTCTTTTATGACTTTGTAGATTACATCTCACAGTAAATGCTGCACCACAAAAATCACACTTGTATGGTTTATTTCCTGTATGCATTTTTATATGACTTTGTAGGTTGCTTGTCTGAGTAAATGTTTCACCACAAATATCACACTTGTAAGATGTATTTCCTGTATGTATCTTTTTATGCCTCTGTAGACTACCACTATCAGTAAATGCTGCACCACAGACATCACACTTGTAAGGTTTATTTCCTGTATGTATTCTTATATGACTTTGTAGGTTGCTTTTATGAGTAAATGCTGCTCCACAAACATCACACTTGTAAGGTTTATTTCCTGCATGCATTCTTTGATGTCTTTGTAGGTGATGTTTCAGAGTAAATGCTGCACTACAAGCATTACACTTGTAAGGTTTTTTTCCTGCATGCATTCTTTGTAGGTTGCTTGTCTGAGTAAATGCTGCTCCAAAAACATCACACATGTAAGGTTTATTCTTTGTATGTATTCTTTCGCATAATTTTAGGCTACAACTTTCATTAAATTCTGCATCACAACCATCACACTTGTAAGGCTTCTCTTGTATATATATTGTGTTATGTTGCTGTTTGTTATCTTTCACAGTCAAAAATACACCACACATATCGCACTTGTAGGACTCACTATCCTTTACTTTCATGTGAGACTGAATTCTTAAATCACTGCAAGCAGCAACAGCTCTGTCACTCACACAAGGTTGAACATTTATCTCACTGGCAGAAAATGGTTTACTACAATTTATGTTACAGACTTGATTTTTTAAACCTGATTCATTACTGTGTAGGTTGTCAAACTCTGTAGCAGTCCTTTCCTGACTGTTGATGAGGTTCACTGATGCTTCATTACCAGTGAGTCTCTTGTTGATGCTATCTTCTCTTGCGACATAATTAAAAGTGGCATCTCCAATCTTATTCACTGCTTCATTCATGTTATTTCCACTGTCCTGTGGTAACACATTCTGAAGATCACTACATTTATTATCAAACTCCCAGCCCCCATCTCTGTGTACTGCTTTCATATGCTTATCCAGGACATCAAGCTGGAAGAAATGACTGTTGCACAGGTGACAAGAATAAACATCTGTAACAATAAAAATAATGAGCAAAAATAAATAATGAAATGCATGTCTTATATGTTTTTAGTTAAAATTTGTTAGTAAAGTGTAGTAACAAACAATTGAGCACAATTTCTTGATAATTATGTGATTATTCTGCCATCAATGGTACCTATACTTTGTAGCGGTATGGCAGCTTGCACACCCTGATAACCCCCAGAGCTATGCCAACACCCCTGTCTATGTAAAAAAAAATCACCCATGTTAAGGAAACAGCAATAAATTGAAAAAAACTTTGATGTGGGATGGACATCTGGAATCTAAGGCTGTTATGACTTTCAGTGGTAAAAACAGAAAGGAAGCCATTGGCATGAAAACGAAGGCCCTGACCGCAAAACACAAAACTAGAATTGGATTCTTGAACATCAGAACCATGAATGATCTTTGGAATAAGTGAGAGCAGATGGACCGGGATGGGGAGAATAAAAACAGCTACAAGACAAACAGCTACAAGAGAAACAGTACTTTACACTGGTAGAGAGGATGGTCAGCACAACGAAGGTGTAGCCATTATCCTGAAGAAAGGAATGGAAAGGCCATTACTGGAATGGAAACCCATCAGCAACAGACTGATAAGAATAAGGCTGAGAGAGAGATTCACCAACACCACAATCATTCAATGCTATGCACCAATAAATGACAGTGATGAAGAGGTCATGGATGAGTTCTATCAACAGCTACAAAAGAAAATGGAAACTGCACCCAGGTACAATCTTATTATAGTAATGGGAGACCTCAATGCGAAAGTTGGAACACACAACACTTATAATGAAAGAGTAATGGGGAAATTCAGCAGTGGAACAGTAAATGAGAATGGGGACAAACTAATAAGCTACTGCAGCATTAACAACCTTGTCATTGGAGGAACACTTTTTTCCCACAAAGAAGTACACATGTTAACATGGGAATCACCAAACGGATGGGTCAGAAACAAGATAGACCACATTATGGTCAATGATAAATGGAGGCATGCATTATGGGACGTGAAAGTAAGAAGAGGTGCCAATGTAGGAAATGATCATCACCTAGTAGTAGCAAGACTGAAGGTGAAACTCAGAGCTGCTGGACCAACTGCAATCGAACAGAAAAGATATAACATCATGAAACTTAAGGACACCCTCACCAGAAAAGCTTTTGTGGTTGATGTAAAGAGACAACATAAAATTGCCAATAGACAGGAAAGTACAGCGAATGATGATATTGACCATAAATTGAACACCATTTCAATAATATACAAGGAAAGCGCAAATCTAGGATTGAGCAACCTAACTTTTGAGGTGAAGACAGGAGTATGACAGGGATGCCCATTATTAACAACTTTATTTTTGACAGATGAGGTCTGTTCAAAAAGCTCCGAAACGTTTGAAATTGTGCGCCAATGCGATGTCATAGCAACTTCCGGCCAGTGGCACTGCCTAGTGATGACTTTCTTGAGTAACTAACTATTTCCTGCATTTTTCTTTTGTGCTTGTTTATTGTCCTGTAGCTGATTGTTTACATGTATGCAGATTGTGTTTTGCATTTTTCGAGATGTTTGAATTTCATGAACATCAAGTTTTGCTTCAAGCTCATGAAGATGTTCTTGGAGACTCAGGAAATGTTAAAACATGTTTATGGAGATCCGTGCAGGAGCTGGATGCATTGTTACGAATGGCTTAAGCGATTTAAGGATGGTCAGCAGTCAACAGTTGACCAGTCGTGTTCAGGATGACCCATGACATCATCTGACAATGCTTAAGTTGTCCAGGTTTGTGAGGTGGTGCATTCCAATCATTGTTTGACAGTTCGGAAAATAGTTGAAGACTGCAACATCTCCATAGGATCATGTCATGACATTCTAACAGAGAAATCACAAATGCATTGGGTAGCTGCAAAGTTCGTTCCATGACTCCTGACACAAAATCAGAAAGACAATCACATTGCCATCTGTCAGGAACTTCTGGATCACGCTAATCAGGATGGCAACTTCATGAAGAAAATAATAACTAGTGATGAAACATGGGTCTACAGATACGAAATCGAGACAAAAATGCAGTCTTCACAGTGGGTTGGGAAGAATTCGCCAAGATCGAAAAAAGCATGGCAGGTCAGGTCAAACGTGCAAGTCACGTTGACGGTGTTTTTTTTTACATCGATGGTGTTGTGCAGCATGAATTCTTACCAGAGGGGAAACAGTTAATCAATGGTACTATCTGGAAGTGTTGAAACACCTCAGGGACAACATCTGTAGAAAAAAGTGTGAGTTGTGGAGAAACAACTCCTGGTTCGTACACCATGACAATGCCAGCCCATACATCACTGTTCGTTTGGGATTTTTTGGCAAAAGCGAAGACAACTGTGCTTCCCTAGCCACCCTACTCACTTGACTTGGCCGCAGCAGACTTTTTTCTATTTCCCAAACTGAAATCCAGCTTGAAAGGATGATGATTTCAGACTACTGAAGAAATTAAGGGCAATCTGCAGATGGACCTACGCACAATCCTGAAAAATGCTTACCAGGACTGCTTCCTGAAGTGGAAACTGCACTGGGAGTGATGTATTAATAGAGGAGCGGAGTATTTCAAAGGAGACAAGGCTGACTAGGTTCCAGTTAAGCCTGAAAAAAGTTCTACCAAAAAAAAATTTCCAGAACTTTTTGAACAGACCATGTAGACTGGGTGATGTGCCAGACAACAGAGAGCAGTCCAGGAAGAATTAGATGGACACAGTTTTCTGCACTGGAAGATCTGGAATAAGCACGTGACATTGCATTTCTCACACATTCAAATCAACACATCAAAGACAAAACTGATAGACCGAGTAAGTATAGTCAGCAGATGGGTCTGAACATCAATCTGAAGAAGACAGAGGTCATGACACTCAATGTGGGCAATCCTGAGCCAATAATAATAAGGAACCAGAAGCTAGAACAGTATAGCACAAACATCAAGTTAAGGTTAAATGAGAGTTGTGTACTTTCTATGCTTCTCTATGATATAGAATGCTGGAAAGTAACAGATAAGGAAGTGTCAAAATTGTCCTCCTTCCACACAATCTGCCTACGGAAAATTCACCAAATCTTTTTGCTGAATACCATTGCCAACCAATAACTAATTTGGTGTAACCAGGAGACATGCAAACCATTATAGCTGGCAGATACTGGAGTTAGGTTAGCCACGTCCACAAAAGGGATCCTGATACTATCACAAGAACAGCTATGCTATGGACCGTCAAAGAAAAGCAAGAGAGAGACCAACCAAGAACAAATGAACCAGAGTTGAAGCACATTACAGAGGATGGCCATCAACTGAACAAAGTTGAAACAATTTTTGCTGCTCTACAAGTTGCCACCAGGTGTTGATGGCCACTGACTGCTTTGACAGTCTACGGCTAAGGATCAAAGAAGAAGATGTGATTGTTATTCAGGATCGACATCATTGCAATCCAGGCAAACCCAATGGTGCTATGTCTCCCTCAGCAAATGTTGAAGTGTATGAATGTTTACTGTACTGTAGCATACTGATTGCATAAAAGTCGGATGCATCCTCTCATACATCATACCTGCTAGTCTTATGTTTGGGGCCACATTCCAGCTATCTTAGCCTTGTTGATTCATCTACTGCAGTGTTGTTTTCTAACAGATTATCATTAACTCCAGTGTCCCCGCTATCTTAGCCTTGTTGATTCATCTACTGCAGTGTTGTTTTCTAACAGATTATCATTAACTGTCCTCAGTATCTCTCCCTTGTGAAGGACCAGTGTCCCCGCTATGGGTGCTCACGAAGCTATTCTGTCAGCACTCTTACTGCCATGTCATACAACTGAATGACTTGTATAGTAGATTCACACCAGTTTCTGAAGATTCAAGGCTTCCATAAATGTCTTCTATTCATGCAACAGACATCCATTTTGAACCTTTAAAAGCAAGGACTGAGACTGTGACACAATAAATACCCTGGTTACTGCTGCAACAGCCTCTATCTCCATTATGTATACATTAACTCTTTAACCCCCAAGAGCCAGTATACTGTGCTTCCCGCTAGACCCATTTTGGCCCAATCAACAGTATACTGGCTTTCGTATCTCTTGATCCTTTCTAGGGCTGTTTTCTAATTTTGACAACTCAAAAACGCTATTTTCTTAAAGTATAGCCATCCATTATGGACTTTTGTTATTTATGAATATGAACATTTTTAAAAATTATTTCCAAACAAAAACAATACAAAACATACTGGTATGGCCATTTTTGTTTGGGCCAAACCCACTTTTTTGCTTGGGACTGAAAGAATTAAGTAAGTTTAATTAAAATTTTTAAACAGATTTAATTCTCTATCAAAGGCCCACTTGCTGCTTAGTATTAAATATCATACTGTGCAGATATTGAAATCCTGTAAACTTGTGTAGCCAAAATATGAATTAAAAATTATAACATTGCTATTATACATACCTTTCTCATCTTCAAATAAGCATAGCTGTTGTTTACTTTCTGGCATGTCCAAGAAGTCAGTATACTGAATCTCAGTTTTAGTACAGCTGTTGTCACAATCAGCCTGAAACAAATTTTGATCAATCCAGGCATTTATGACACATCATCATTATCACTTTTTGCTCCCTAAACAGCCTAGGCCTTCAACAAATGTATGCCAACTCCTCTTGTTGTATACTGTCAGCTCAAGGTGTCTCCATGACTGACTCTTATCTTTGACTTTCGTATCCAGTTCTCTACTATGTGTGTTTTTTTGAGTCTCCCAAAAACTCTGTTTACCCTGGACATATCAGAATGCTATAAACTAGAGCTTTTTAATTGAATGGCCTTGACATTCTTTGTGTTTATGACACTTGTAATACATAAAATTAAAATGTAAGTGAGATACATTTTTTCTGTATATATGTACACATGCACTGACAAATGCTCCTGTACATACATATAAATACATCATCATAACCCTCCAATCTCAAAGGAGCATAAGCCTTCAACAAACACATGCCAAGTCCTGTCACGTGCCATCATCTCGCTGTTTCCATGTTCTCATCATTTTCACCTCTGTTTCCAGCTTTCTTCTCCATGTGCTTCTTGGTCTACCTCTGCCTTTCTTGCCCTGGGGGTTCCAGAACAAGGACTGCCTAGTAATGCTATCAACAGGTTTCCTCAGTGTGTATCCTATCCATCACCATCGTCTTCTTCTCATCTCTTGTTCCACTGGCACTTGTCTAGTTCTTGTCATCAGTTCCAAGTTGGTAACCTTGTCATACCATTATAATCCTTCTATTCTACGCAAGCACCCATTTATGAACGTCTGTAGCTTTTTGATTGTTGTCTATAAACACACACATAGACATATATACAGAGCACACAATTAATTTATGTACAAAATATGACCCAATAATGTCACAGTGAACCTTCAAACACAAAAAACCACTTGAATTGTTTGTGTCAAAAAACATTAATTAATTAAACACTAAAATTACAAACAAGCATGTCTAATAAGGCCCCTTGTAGTTTCTAGGGCCTCTGATGAGACAAAGAAAGAGTGGGAGAATCACTCCCTCAGGATGTTGTACAAGACACTATTATAAGGCTGATCAAAAGACTGGCAACATCATCATGTCAAACAAATAGCTTCAGATACCATCACAGTATGAGCTTGTCAATGTTTAGTGTAAGCTTCCTGTAGTAGAGGTTCTATCCTCCATAGGGAGTGACCAGGACAGTGGTGACATATAAGGTCAATGACCTGTCTGATATAGTTTGTCTAAACAATGGTACATACAACATATAAGGCTATTTAACTGTCTGCTATAGTTTGTCTAAACAACGGTACTTCTTTCATCTTCTTCTTTGATCCTTAGCCGCCAACTGTCAAAGCAGTCAGTTTTTGGTCTACCTCTCTTTTGCTTTCCTGTGGGGGGTCCATAGCTTAGCTGCTCTTGTAATGGCATCAGGATCCCTTCTGAGGACGTGGCCAACCCAACTCCAGCGTCTGTCAGCTATGATGGTGTGCATGTCCTCCTGGTTACTCCGAATAAGTAGTTCTTGGTTGCTGATGGTATTTGGCCAAAAGATTTGGTGAATTTTCCTTAGGCACGTTGTGTGGGAAAACAATGGTACATACAACATATAAGGTTAATTGTCTGATATTTTCTTCTTTGATCAAAAGCTGCCAACCATCACAGCAGTCAGTGGCCATCACACCTTGTGGCATCTTGTAGGGCAGCAATAAATTGATTCCACTTTGTTCGGATACATTTGGAAGTCTTCCCAGTACAGCACAAACACCAAATTAAGACTGTATGAGAGTTGTGTACTTTCTGTGCTTCTCTATGGTGCGGAATGTTGGAGAGTAACAGAAAAGGAAATGTCGAAACTGTCCTCCTTCCACACAATCTGCCTAAGGAAAATTCTCCAAATCTTTTGGCCAAACACCATCAGCAACAAAGAACTACCGTACTTATTCGGAGTAACCAGGAGGACATGCATACCTTCATAGCTGGCAGACGCTGGAGTTGGGTTGGCCACGTCCTCAGAAGGGACCCTGATACCATCACAAGAACAGCTATGCTATGGACCCCCAAGGGAAAGTGAAAGAGAGGCTGACCAAAAACAACTTGGCGGAGAACTGTTGAAGCTGAGATGCAAAGAATGAACCACAGTTGGGGCACTGTACGAAGGATGGCCGCCGACCGAGCAAAGTGGAATCAATTTGTTGCTGCCCTACAAGACGCCACCAGGCGTGATGGCCGCTGACTGCTTTGACAGTTGGTGGTTATGGATCAAAGAAGAAGAAGACTTTGTTCGGTTGGTGGCCATCCTATGTACCGTGCCCCAACTCTGGTTCATTCTTTGCATCTCGGCTTCCACAGTGTTCCACCAGGTTGTTTTTGGTCAGCCTCTCTTTTTCTTTCTGGGGTCCATAGCATAGCTGGTCTTGTAACGGTATCAGGGTCCATTCTGAGGACGTGGTCAACTCAACTCCAGTGACTACCAGCTATGATGGTGTGCATGTCCTCCTGGTTACTCCGAACAAGCAGTTTTTGGTTGCTGATGGTATTCAGCCAAAATATTTTGAGAATTTTCCTTAGGCAGATAGTGTTGACGGTAGATGGAGACATGCATTACAAGATGTGAAGGTAAGAAGAGGTGCAGATGTGGGAAGTGATCACCATCTAGTAGTAGCAAAACTGAAAGTGAAACTAAGAAGGGCTGCACCAACTGTAACTACACAGAAAAGGTTTGACATCAGCAAATTGAAGGACTCCCTTACCAGAAAAGCTTTTACGGCCGACATAAAGAAACGATATCAATTTGCCAAAAGTCAGGAAAAGACATTGACTGATGATATAGACCAGAATTTCAACTCCATTTCAACAATATACAAAGAAAGCAGCAAATCATGCTTGGGATTCGAGGAAAGGAAGAAGCAAGACTGGATAACACCAGAAACTTTAAGCACCATAACGATGAGAAAGGAAATGAAAAGAAAGAAAACAGAAGCGAAGTCCCCCAGGTTAAAGCAACTATATAGCGAACAGTACAGTCAGCTGGACAAGGAAGTTAAACGCCAAACCCGAGCCAACAAAAGGAATTTCCTAGACGATCTTGCATGACAGGCAGAGGAGGCAGCACTGAGAAATGAACAAAGCACAGTATACAAAATAACTAAATTCATCAGTGGAAAACGAGGTGCAAACAATATTACATTAGTAAGAGATAAGCAAGGTAATCTCATCATGACAGCAGAGGGACAAGAAACAAGATGGGCAGAGCACTTCAGAGAAGTTCTGAACAAGGAACCACCAGAGACACAATTGAATGTTCCTGGGGCTGAAAACGATCTAGATGTGAATACAGACATTCCACGAAAAGAAGAAATCATCACAGCAATCAAAGGGTTAAAGAACGGCAAAGCTCCTGGCCATGATAACTTAAATGCAGAGCTATTTAAGACAGACCCTGAGCTAGCAGCAGAACTATTAGAACCACTATTTGCACAAGTCTGGAAAACGGGGACAACACCATCAGAGTGGAACAAAGGAATAATTGTCAAATTGCCCAAAAAGGGAGATCTTGCAGACTGCAATAATTGGAGAGGAATCACTCTTCTCTCAGTTCCCAGCAAAATACTAGGCAGGATAATTATACAGAGAATTTCAAAGGCAGTAGATTACAAACTGAGGAAAGAACAAGCAGGATTTAGAAAGAACAGGAGATGTGTAGATCATATATTCACTCTCAGGAACATTATAGAGCAGTGCTCAGAATGGCAAAGACAGGTTTACATTAATTTCATTGATTTTGAAAAGGCTTTTGACAGCATACATAGGGACAGTTTATGGAAAATACTGAGGGCTTATGGAATTCCAAGCTGCATAGTGTCAATCATAAAAAGCCTCTATGCAAACTTTACGTGCAGTGTTGGGAAGAGCAACCTAACCTTTGAGGTGAAGACAGTAGTACGACAGGGATGCCCCTTATCAACCACTCTATTTTTAACAGTCATAGACTGGGTGATGCGCAACACAACAGAGGGCAGTCCAAGAGGAATAAGATTGACAACATTTTCTACATTGGAAGATCTGGAATATGTAGATGACATTGCACTACTAGCACATTCACATCAACACATCCAGGAAAAAACGGATAGACTTAATAAGTTTAGCCAGCAGGTGGGCTTGAACATCAATTTAAAGAAGTCTGAGGTCATGATGCTCAATGTGAGCAACCCTGAGCCCATATCAGTAAGGAATCAGCAACTGGTACAGACAGATACCTTCACATACCTAGGAAGCATAGTAACACCAGACGGCGGGGCAGGCAAAGACATCAACATCAGAATGAATAAGGCAAGAACAGCCTTCTTTAGCCTAAACAACATCTGGAAGTCCTCCCAATACAGCACAAGCACAAAATTAAGATTATATCAGAGCTGTGTGCTTTCTGTGCTTCTCTATGGTGCGGAATGCTGGAGAGTTACAGAGAAGGAAATGTCGAAATTGTCCTCTTTTCACACAACATGCCTAAGAAAAATTCACCAAAACTTTTGGCAGAATACCATCACTAACCAAGATCTGCTTACTCGTAGCAAGCAAGAGGACATGCACACCATCATAGCTGGCAGACGCTGGAACTGGGTTGGTCATGTCCTCAGAAGAGACCCCGATGCCATCACAAGAACAGCTATGCTTTGGACCCCTGAAGGAAAACGAAAAAGAGGCCGACCAAAAACAACCTGGCGGAGGACTGTGGAGGCTGAGATGCAAAGAATGAACCAGAGTTGGGGCACTGTACGAAGGATGGCCACCGACCGAGCAAAGTGGAATCAATTTGTTGTTGCCCTACAAGACGCCACTAGGCGTGATGGCCCCTGACTGCTTTGACGGTCGGTGGCTAAGATCAAAGAAGAAGAAGAAGAAGATAGTGTTGAAGGAGGATAGTTTTGACATTTCCTTCTCTAACTGTCTGATATATTTTGTCTAAACAATGGTACATACAACATATAAGTAGGTACTCCAAACCGCCCGTTTTTACAGCTTACGGCACAAAATTCTCACTTTGTCTATAACTTCAACAAAGGAGTGCCACTTTATTTCATATATCATTTAAATAAAACTGGCATCGACAGAAATCTTGTTTTCTTATTGTCTATATGGGTGCAAAAATAGTATGAAATATTATGAATGAGTTTGTCTTTTAAGTGTTTAAAAAGTATGTGTAAACGGGTTTCACACATTCCCGACAAAGGAAAAGTAAGGGGGTTACCCTTATGAAATCGTGAGCAATGCGTGGCAAAATATGTCAGAATGGTTTAAGTAGTTTAAGTTATTGATCAGCAGTGAATGCCCTTTTGATTGGTGCTGTGTCAGGGAGTGTGGGAGAATGGGTCTTGGATTATAGACAAGAGAAAGAAAAAATAAATCGAGGATTTAGGTTATAAGATAAGATCAGTTCCTAAAAATGGTTTAACTGTTTTGAAAAAGAACAGTGTAAGTTATGGTAGTAAAGAAGAGACAAGGACTTTTACTATTATTAAACAAAGGAAGACGACTTGTAATTATGTCTATAGAGGGGTGTAAGTGAGCTGTTTTGAAAATAGTGCGAACTAAGCAAGTTCGGCATGGGAGTTAGTGCATGGAGTAGGTGGACTCTCCGTGACAAAGAATGATTATTGTAATTCAAGATTTAAAGGTTAGTAAGTTGAGTTTGAGATGCGCGAGGTGTAGGTAGAGAGAAGGGTTTTCTCCCAAGTGTTAAAGTTGTTCATGGCGGGGACCTTAAAGGGGTGCAAATGAGATAGCAAGCCTGAAACGAGTAGCTTTCTGTGATCACAGAATTATGCACTGCTATCTAGCTGCTCAAGTACTCATATGCCATGTTGATAGTGAAAATGCTGATTGAGTGAATACCAGATACAGTAGAACTCCATTTATCCGAACCCCATGGGACCGAGCATCGTTCGGATAATCAAATGTTCGGATAATTGGATTACATAATGTATCGAGTACATGTACACATATTTCTAAAAATAATTAACCATCACAAGGAAAATACACTATAAAACATATTTACTTGTACTGTAATAATAATACCCACACTGTATTAGATCACTGTATCACCAAAATCTTTTATTACACTGCAGTGCATGTACTACTTGTATTAATTTTTTTTGTTAAGAAAGAGAAATGTTTTCAAAATAACATTACAAACGATTCAAAACCAGGCGCAACTTACGTATATATGTACTTGCACAGATGTAGCCCACTATTTAAAATAATGAGGAATCCTCTTTTGCACCAAACTGGATAGTCTCCTTTTGGCTGCTAAGTCCTGCATTCTCTTCAACAGCAGAAGCTGTGTAGGACAGCTGTCATCTTCTTGCTCGTACCAAGCCATCGTTGTTTCTAGTGCTATAAAGACCTCTTCAGGACTTGGTCGACGTTTTGGTTTTTCTTCATAATCTACAAGTACATCATGTACTTTTGAGGAGTCTTCATCATCGGTCACTACATGTATTTGGTTTTCTTCTTGCACAAAAGACAAAATTTCTTCGTCATTCAAAAACTGAAAACCAGAATCATTATCATCTTCTAGCCACATGTGTGCATCATCTTTGTCACAGTCCGAAAATCCGGGCATTGCTTGAAACAGTTCCACAATTTCATTTATACAATCATCATTTGTGTCCACTGCAGTAGTTTCATTTCCTTCTTTTTTCCCAAGCAATCTACTCCAAGCCTTGTTGAGATTATCTTGTGACAGGGTGGTCCAAGCATCAGCTAACATATAGCAGCAGTCTTTGAGATTAAGCTTTTTAGAAAACGCCACCACACTTTCTTCATCTTCAGCCAACAATAAACGACGCAGGACTTCCTTCTTGTACATCTTTTTAAGCTTTGCTATAACACCCTGATCCATTGGTTGAATCAGTGCTGTTACATTGTGAGGCAGAAAAATTACTTTAAAATTTGCATCAACTGCATTCAATGTATCCGTCTCTGGATGAGATGGTGCATTGTCCAGTAGAAGAATTACTTTTCCAGTTTTCTTTTCTTGTTCTCTCAACCTCTTCACATTTGGGATGAACTGATTTGTATACCAATCAAGAAATATTTCACTATTCATCCAAGCACTCTTCTGTGCTTTGTAACACAATGGGAGGCATGTCACATTCTTTAAACAACGTGGTTTTTTGGCTTTGCCGATCATTAGCACCGGTAAACGATGACTTCCACTGGCATTCGCGGCTACCAAAATTGTTACTCTCTCTTTGCACTTTTTAAACCCAGGGGCAGCTGCTTCGCGCTGAGATGCAAGTGATTTTTGAGGCAATGATTTCCAGTATAAGCCAGTCTCATCGGCATTATACACATCATCGAGTGAATAACCTTCTTCTTCCAAAAAAGGAAAGAATGTTTCTTTAAAATTTTTAGCGGCAGTTGCATCGCTAGATAAAGATTCCCCTTGAATCTCCAATTCTCGTATGCCATGACGAGATTTAAAGTTTCTTAACCATCCCTGGCTAGCCTTAAAGTCAGGAGGACCGTCAAGTTGATTGTTGAACTGAAGTGCCTTTTCACACAACAGAGAACCAGAGATAGGTTCCCCTTTGCTTCTTCTTTGCACAAACCATATATACAAAGCCTCTTCCAATTTCACATCTTTCGCATTTCTCATGGTTTTACGTTTCTTCGACCCATTTTCACTATCAAATTTCGATGCAAAACTCATAATTTTATCCTTGTTACTTTTGATGTCAGAGACGGTAGCTTTCCCAACATTGAAAATCCTCACAAGTGAAGACACAGTTTCACCTTGTCCTAGTCTCTTGATAATTTCTGTTTTCGTTTCAATTGACAAAACATTGCGGTTCCTTTTATATGCTTTAGGCCTACTGGAAGATGCCATATCGCACAGAGAAATACTTGTACACCAAAATTATTCTGCTGTAGTAGCAGACACAATTATTTTAAGTTGAACTGTCTGTTTAGCCAGTGTTCTACCTAGAACGCACACGTACAATGGATTGGTAAACCAGATATTAACTGACTTTATGATCTAACTGACTTCCTGTACGTAAGCGACCGACCATTAGCCATCCCATTCTCTACAAATTGTTCGCACACATTTGACGTTTGCCGCATCAAAAGATTCAGAATTTTAGTCTAACGTGACTGTGGCATCTGATTTTTTTTTCTTTCTGGAAAAAGTGTTCGGATAATTGGATGTTCGGATAATTGGGGTTTGGATAAATGGAGTTCTACTGTATAGTTAAATAAAAGTTGTTCTCAAGCTGTGTGGGTTTTCAAGATTTCAGAGCAACAGGGGTTTTTGCAAGACATAGTGCAAGACAGACAGAGTTTCCTCACTGAGGTTTAGAATGGGCTTTAGAATATCTTTGATTTTTGCTGTAGCCTGTTACACAAAAACTTAGTTCCAGATGAGTCCTGCAGCTGTGGTTTCCATCACTTCTTGGTGATGAGGGCATTTCTTAACTCATTTTGTCCAATTTCAGCTGTTGGTGTTGATGCTCTTCTCTCAAACTAGTGGCATTATTACCACAGTCGTCCAGTGGATTGTAAACACAAACTGTGACAAATAGAAAGAAACAAATGCCTTCTGCTGAGTATATTTGTTCTCTGCAAACTAACCGGCCCATTGTCATGCGCTCCACCCACTAATATTAACTTCTCAGAAGAATTAAATTCCCGAGCACACAATGTAACTCAGAGAGCATGATGAAAATTCACCAATATCCTTCTGGGTGTGAACTAGGAAATTGCATCTATAGTGCGTGAATAATGATCTGCCTGAATCAGAATTAAAAAAGGTACATAAATCTCACAAGATAGTATGCTTCACCTTACACACATGTGATGTAATCATCACTCATTACTTGTCGCTACTCCCATTGGGGTCTGGGGCCGCTCTGCTATCAGGTTTCCCGTATGACTAGTCATAACTAATCACCAGCTTTTGAATATACTATTTTTGTATGGTGAGGTTGCCAGCCTCATATATATATATATATATATATATATATATATATATATATATATATATATATATATATATATATATATATATATATATATATATATATATATATATATATATATATATATATATATATATAAAACCACTTAGCAAGAAACCTGTAGAATTTACATAAGTAAATAAATTGTTTGGAATATTTGGAATCTAAAACTCTCCTTGCACAGCTTTAGGATAGACACAGCTTTGTATTAGAAGCTTCAAATCACATAGGTCTGGAAATTAGACTTAATTCCTCTGACGGCTGGTGTTCTGCGAATTCCTGGCCTGGGAAATTAGAGTTAATTCCTCTGACTGCTGGTGTTCTGCAAATTTCTGGCCTGGGAAAACTGTTTTAATTCCTCTATGACTTGTGATAAAATTCCCAAGTTTCCAGTCTTGCATTTAAATTGCAGGTTTACTTGTGAATTCCAACATTGCACAATACTCAATCTGGTACTTATAGATGTGGAATTATAAGTCCTATCCTCTTTCCTCTGGCTTCTAGGAGGTGCTTAGTTGAGGTTGCAATGCAGTCTGCCTGTGTGCTGTGACTCAGAGTTTGTTAGATTATATCTCTCATTTTCCAAGTTCAAATCCAGCTGGGTTTCCTGCTTAATGTTCTAATCAAATTCATTATTGATTCTGGTGAACCAATCGCTCTCTTGCACTAGAGGGGTTGGTTTGTTTATCAATACTCATCCCACGCGTATTTAAAAACTATTAAATTTAATATACACGCACATAGTCTATACATATATTTAATCTTACAACAGTGATATCATATAGTTACATAAGACTTCCGGCCGCACCTCTGTCCATTACAATATTGTGACCATGTGTTTCTGGTGTAATGACTAAGGGATGGTTGCTCACCGCATGTGTTTTGCCAGACAAACAAATCTGGTTCTATTCAGCACTCCTGCCCAACACAGCTTGACTAAACCAGCACCGTCGCTTGAAAAGATGGTCAGACAGATTTTGTGATAACATTATCGCCGGCCAGGTCACCAAACTTGGCTGAACGTAACAACAGTATGGGAGTGATGTGTGAAATAATAAGATATGAATTACTCCCGTAGCAAATACTGCCATGGGGGAGTGGCATGTTAGAGACTTTCCCCATGCTATGTCCAGCATCATGAGTAAAAGGAATTCTTCTAATTCTTTCTCGTTCGTCCTGAAAAGGACGTTGGTTGCATTGTGTCTGTTTACGCCGGAGCTGTCATATCTGCACCTTTCGGTCGACACATCCGACTTCAGCACGGCATTTTTTGGGACCGGGTTTGCCTTCCCTCTGCGATCCCTACTCTCTCAGCCAGACTGCAGTGATGCAGTCTGTTTTCAGGACCACCACGTGGAGGTGGAGTAGGGTCTTGGTCAGCTCTGGTTCGCTGACCCTGATGCAAGCAGTCAAGCTATAATTCGCTGACTGCATTCTCTATTGCTGCATCTTTGGGTCCCAGTAAAAGGAATGAACGGGCAAAATGAACTGCCAAATAACAAGCTAATAATGAAGAAATATGAAAACAGAAGTTTACTGCCAGAGGGCTGAAGGTGTGAGAGATCACACAAAAGGACAGGGATGGACATTTCATCACGATGGTGAGCAGGTATGATTGCAGTTTTGATTTCAAGATAGACTTTTAGATAAAACAGACAGACGTAGTGATCAGGTTGACGCTGGTAGAAAATAAACATCCCTGGCAGTGTTAGGCCAGTCTTCTAGCAAAGATACACCAGAAGGTCACTAAGAGAAATGTTATAAAGATAAACTAACTTTCTTAGAAGATTACCCAGACGATATGACAGTGGAGAAACTAGACAAGAGCAAAAGCAGTGACTGAAATGTGCAAGAATATGTGATTTACAGATGTCGTTGATTGAGAAAATGTACTAACTGGAAGAATATCAAGTTGAATGGGAGAGTAAAAGTCCAAAAATTAGGAACCAATCAGAAAGCTCCTTTTCTAGTGTCTATAAAGATACCTTTCATTATAAGCAAAAAGGGCCTCATATGTGTTTTTGCCGGGAAGGAGTTATTTTATTTCTCTAAGACTAGCGATAAATAAAAATAAATATATAGTTATTATAACATCTAATATATTACTCTATAAATAGGTACAAATCCAGCCTCATAGAAATAAGTCAATTAAGAGAAACATTTATTTTAGTAATATTCAGATATCAAGGAAACACCCGATGTAATTACAAAAAAATTAATTCTATTGACATGCAAGGAAATAGCGCAAAAATAAACATATAGAAAGATAGAGATAAATTGGCCATTTTATTATCACTTAAAATAATTAAAATCGGTCTAATAATAACTATAATATGAATAAAAATAAAATTATTCAGTTTGTACAAGCAAGTTATAAAACCGTTTCGGTAAGAATATTTACAATTTTCTTGACTACGCTCTGATTGGTCAGTCGTTTCGCTATGAATAGCACTGGTAACCTCGAAAAGCTTGCCACAAAATTGTTAATTCAAACCAAGCGGTACGCAGTCTATCAGACAGGAAATGCCACATCTTTTGCCGTTCTGAACTGAAAGCAAACCTAGAGAGCCGCTTGACGGCCTGTCAGCTTGTGTTTGTATGCCTGATGGTAAGAGAGACTTATCTAAAATATTTGTGTATGTATTATTAATCAATTGCCGGTGAATTTCAAACTATGTGTTCGGCATGTGTAGGAAGTGAAATCACAAATGTGTTGCTGCCATCTTGGCCTAGTTGAAACTGTGTGTAGTTTTAGTTTCAAATATGACAGGTCAGAAGAAGGGGAAACAGTATCAGATATTTGCAAATTATGGCACAATTGAGCATTGTAAATCTGTTAGTGTGTTTGATTGCATATTTTTTCCTGCAGTTACACATTGATCATGTATATAGGATAGAAAGACAGGAATTGGTGACATGAAGTAATCAAGATGTCACTTACTGTTGTGTACTTAACCCCAATTATGGTATGGAAGCCAAACATGGGGCAAAGGATTCTATCATAGAATTAGTACAGAAAAAGAATATTCACATGGAACTGGCAGTAGGAGGAGACGTTATCTGTCCAGTGCAACCTGTTAGCACAATTACAGAAAAGGTAAGTTGTGATGTTGAGTGTGAGTGTGTGAACTTAAGCAGATACCTACATGGAATGTGATCATTCCTTTATTCCAGGTTATGTCTCACTAGTGCTATGAAAGCCCCTGTCATTGTGTGAGGAAGCCTGTGAACTACAGTTCTACATGAAACTCAGAACTACGCCCAGCTTCCAAACCTTGGGATGCAAGTTTGTGTGGTCAGGGAAGGTGGAGAAGAAATCATCAGTTACCAGGATCCCAGATAAGTGAATGTGGGTTCACTGCACAGCTCAATCCAGAGATCCAGAAAAAAGTTTCACACTAATAAACAATATCCCTTAATGAAGAAAACAATGACTAACAATAAGTATGTGACTCTTACCAGCCAGAGAAAGTGATTAACTTAGGAGTAGAGACTTTATGTGAAAATTAGTAATACTTCACCTTTTATTCAGGAGGGAAGATTCTTTTCATTTTATTTAATTCTATATGTATATATCCTTACAGTTCTCTTGAGTATTCCTGACCGGAAAAGATTTTACGGTTCAGGACAAATAAAATTGTAAATATTTCATTCAGACTTGCTTGATAAGTTTTATTAAGTTTAAAGTTCTGTATTTGAAATTTATTATAGATATTACATTAAAATACCCCTAGAAAACTAGTCACTCAAAACAAACATTAATCTTTGTGGGATCTTGGGAGGTAGCAGTTAGGGACTCGGAGTACATCATCATCATCATCATCGTCTCTGAGAACTTACATAGCTTGACCCCACTTTGATGTCTATACACCCTTGCTCTTTTCAGAGAAGGGGGTATTACTTATAAGACCAGTCTCTTATCTGGCACTATCCTGGTATCCTCTGATACACCTATGGGTCCAGGATATCCTCAAATCATAACATCCAAACCTCTCGCTACATATTCGGGTCCTGTCTGGGGATTTTTATATTCATACCCTATGGCCGTGACTTAAGATAATAATAGTAAAAGTAGGAATAAGATAACATAATAAGACAAAGAAAGTCTAGAAACAAAATTAATCAAATTATGGTGACTGGATGAGCTGTCAGTGGATATAATTAATTAAATTGTTTGTAGTTACAGATTGATACCCTATTTAGTTAAAAATTGTTTAAGATTGAAATAGAATGGCAGACTTGGCAAAATTTAGGTCTGCTACAGTGCTGGCAGCAAAAGAATTTGGCATGAGTGGGGACACGCTGATTCAGTATGTTACTACTGAATGTGATAAAATTATAGACAGGGAAGATAGGAGGTTAGAAACAGAGAAGGTTACAATTAGAAGCAGATAAAGAAGCCAAAAAGTTACAGTTAGAATCTGATAGGGAGGCTAGGAAATTAGAATCTGATAGGGAGGCTAGGAAATTAGAATCTGATAGGGAGGCTGAAGCTAAAAGATTACAGTTAGAGGCTGAAGCTAAGAAATTACAGTTAGAGGCTGAAGCTAAGAAATTATAGTTAGAGGCTGATAGATAGGCTAAGCAATTAGAGGCTGAGGAAAGAAAACAGGCTGCTGAAAGAGACGCTGAAGAGAAAAGATTGCAAAGGGAACATGAGTTAAGACTGAAAGAGTTGGAACTTCAAGGACATGTCACAGGAAATGGAAGCAGCCCAACAATCTCTGATACTAGTGCAAGTCATGGTGCCTCAAACTCAGCCATGAACTTCTATTTAGATCCATTTGTGGAGAAAGAAGATGATATTAAGTCGTATCTCAGTAGATATGAAAGGCTAGCTACTAACTATGGCCTAGAAAAGGAGAAGTGGAGCCTAAAATTATCACAAGGGTTGAGAGGAACCTCTTTTGAAGTTTTCTCCAAATTAAGTAGGGAAGACCAAGAAGATTATGAACTCTTAAAACAAGCCTTGTTAGTGAGATATGAGAAGAATGCTGAATTGTATAGAAAGAAATTTAGAACTACCAAGCTGCTGTCTGGAGAAACTTACCACCAATTCTCTGCAAGATTAGAAACCTACTTGGAGAAATGGACTGCTCTGGGGAAAACCCAGGACCTAAAAGAAATGGTCATGATGGAGCAAGTAAGAGAGTCCATGCCTCCAGACATGAGAAAATTCCTCATGGAACAAGGTGCAGAGAGGTTAGGGGAGATTCTCACTGTTACTGAGAGATATCAGGCAGCTTAGAAAGAAGTAGCTGGTATCAGGAAGAAACAAGTAGATAGTAGTAAAACCCCACAAGACCAAGATGAGTATAATACTAGGGATCAACCACCTAGATTCAAACAAAATTATGACAGGTCTAGATATGAACAAAGAGACAGAAACCATCAGATGCAAGAAAATAAATCCCACAGACCAGAAGGTAAATGGTGTAAAATATGTAGGATGAACAATCATAATACAATTGAATGTGGTAGGAAAGTTCCTCCATATCACGCTGCATGCATGATAACAGTGGACAAGGGAAGGAAGAAACTGACAGACAGTCAGATAGATCTCCATCATCTGTGAAGAAGTAGTATGTAATGGTACTAGAGTCAAGTGCCTTTACGATTCTGGATTGGAATATGACTCAGTTGTGAGTGCAACCCTGGTGCACCCTGACCAGTATACCACAGACAAAGTGGAGATACAAAGGTATTTAAAAGAACAGCCACCCAGACACTTCCTGTAGCCAAGATAAATGTCAAGACTAGGTACATGGAAGGAGTGATTAGTGCAGCAGTGTTTGACGAACCTAATTACCCGCTAGTGTTAGGAAAGAGATATGTGTTTCTAGGGAGCCCTATAAAACCTGTGATCATGGCAATGCTCCAGGTCAGGTCGACCCCTAGTAAGGAGGAGGAACCACCACTTACTATTCATCCTAAACAGATGAAAAAGGCCCAGGCAAAAGACAAAACCTTAAAACCTTGCTTTGGCAAATTGCCAAATAGCCATAACACCCCTAAGAAAGGACAATTTTATTTGAAGGATGGTTTGCTCTACAGGAAAGCTGGAGCTAAACAAAATGGATATGGACAGTTAGTACTGCCATTTTCATATAGGGACAAAGTTATGGCACATGCACATGTTGTACCAGACGGTGGACATCAGAAGATGGGTACCACCTGTCAAAGGACATCTGTAAAATTCTACTGGCCAAATGTCACTGGGGACATTGCCCAGTATGTACAAAATTGTGACCAATGTAGCAAGGTGACATCCCCAAGTTGAGAACATCATCAGGACCTAACAAAGCATTGTGGCGAACATAGGCCTGAGTTTGAAAATAAACATGATAAAGTAGACAATGTGAATAGGCATGCACGTTCTCACACCCAGTCTTCCAGAAAGCCCATGACTATGGCAACTCTACGTATGGCACAAAGAGTAAACATAACCACCGACCAGTCTCACCCGACACAAGGTAGATTAGAATTCTTGGAACTGGCTAAAAATAGTAACGAGGTTAATGGGTCAACCCTGAAACTGCGGGGAAACCCCAGAAGAAAAGTTGGGAGTGGGGATTTGGACAATTGTAAAAATGTTCAGCTCGCTTCACAATACGGCTATTAAGTAGCATTATGAAGGGCACCGGCGACAGTTGACCGACCCTATACAGTCCCTTTGAATTACTGTACAAAGATGCAACAATAGTGAATGCAGTCAGCGACCCATAGCTGTACTGCTTGCATCAGGACCAGCGAACCAGAGCTGGTCAAGACCGCACTCCACCTCCACGTGGTGGTCCTGGAAACAGTCTGCAGCAGTGCAGTCTGGCTGAGCGAGTGCGGATCGCAATGGGAAGGCAAACCCTGTCCCTAAAAAATGCCGTGCTGAAGTCGGATGTGTCGACCGAAAGGTGCAGATATCACAGCTTAGGCGTAAACAGACACAACGCAACCACCGTCCTTTTCAGGGCGAACGAGGAAGAAGAAGAAGAAGGAAGTATTGTACGGACATTGGATTGAGATCACGCATATTATAGAAAATGCTAAAGGGAGAATTGATTTCTGGTGCAGAAAAAGTCATTTCCCCATATATGATATTATTGCGCCAGTGACGTTAGGTGGAGAGAAACAGTTGGTGAATATGGCCTCTATCTGAATGGAAGATTATTGAGTCATACATGAATATTAATAGAGGGTTTTTCCAAATTCCAATCAAGCTTGAGCTCAGACCATTGTTGGCTGTGAACATTTCGCAGGGGCACATTGAACTCATATGTTGCTTTTTGGATTGAGAATACTCCAAGTGTTTTATCCAGGCTGATGAGGAAATTACTGAATCCCCTACATAACTCTGCTATCACCAGTTTTAAAGATCTCCTCCTCATAAATATTGCAACCTTGAGGAACATCTAATACCTCTGGACATGTCACTGGACAGACGCAGAGAAAAGTAATGGTGAATATTGATTGATAATCAGCAAGTGATAGGCAGTAGCACTTGCAGCTGTTTGTTAACACAACCTGCAATAGATACTTGGATTGCAGAGGTCTGAGGCAGATTTCTTGAGTAGTGCTTACTTTGAATGACCCATCTGCAGGAAACCAGGATAACACTAAGGCAGAAGGAAATTACATTTAGCTAATATGACGTGTTTGTGAATACAGATGTGAAAGCTTTGTTTACTGGTTCACGCTTTTTAACGAGGGAGATATGTCATAATTTGAATCTGAATCCCCAAAAACGATCATATTTTCCGCGCTCAAAATCTAGAGTAAAAGTCCAAAAATTAGGAACCAATCAGAAAGCTCCTTTTCTAGTGTCTATAAAGATACCTTTCATTATAAGAAAAAGGGCCTCATATGTGTTTTTGCCGGGAAGGAGTTATTTTATTTCTCTAAGACTAGCGATAAATAAAAATAAATATATAGTAATTATAACATCTGATATATTACTCTATAAATAGGTACAAATCCAGCCTCATAGAAATAAGTCAATTAACTCTTTCATTCCAGAGTTATTTTGCACGCTGTGCCAGACTTTTTTTGTGGGCAGAATTTTATAGAGTGAAGTGTTCATCTTTCAGTCTAAATTTGTTTGTGAATTTTCCTTTGAACATGTACTTATTATATACCAAACTGTAGGGAAATGGATAGAGAATTCAAATATATAATGTCTGTGGTAGTATTAACACAAGTATGTTCGGTATAATTTAATCATTTTGCATGTAAAATTGAAAAACGCTAAAAAGTTGACTGTAGAATACGATCTTACCAAAGACAAATTACTGTCGTAGACAATAAAAATTAAAACTTTCTTTTTAGTCTTCAAACGTCAAGTTAAAATCCATATACAAAGTAAAAAAAAACATGCTTATGGCCAAAATTAGTAGATTTAGTGTTATTCGCACCAGTTTGTCCGTGGTTCTTTGTAAGAAAAAAATAAATTATGCAATTGTGCATTACGTAATTTTCAAACAAATAAATAAGAATAATGTCATAATAAATACTTTTTTACTCTTGTTTAATGTTTTAAACTAGTATCCCTAGCTTCATCTTCTACCAAGAACTAGTGATTACAATGTTACGGTAGGTCTAGTTTTGTTGATTTTTGATAGGCCAGTAATACTACGCCCACTCATCAACTAAATCTAGTGTGTCTAGCTTTTCTGCATATATTCCGTATTTTGACAACAAACTGTGACTACCAAACAATCATCATCAATGTCAGCAATGTTTCAAAGTAGTTTGACACAATTATTTGCTTAGGAGACTTAGAAAATGTAAATATAAAGCGTGACATATTTCTCTAGCAAAAACAACGAAAAACGTAAGCACGCGAATCTTCACAAAAATTGTGATAATAACATCAAAACACGCACATGTGCTGATTAACTAAAGTCAAATTAGTTGTTTAAATAGTAGCGGAAGTCATTCTACGAGTTTTAATATATGAACTGCATTAAGCGGACGATTTTTAGGGTTTATTCGTGATAAACTAAAAACCACGCTCTGAGCGTTGCTGGGGCACGGCGTGTTGAATTTTGCAACACTCAGAGCGTTGCTGTGGAGTCAAAGAGTTAAGAGAAACATTTATTTTAGTAATATTCATATATCAAGGAAACACCCGATTTAATTACAAAAAAATTAATTCTATTGACATGCAAGAAAATAGCGCGAAAATAAACATATAGAAAGATAGAGATAAACTGGCCATTTTATTATCACTTAAAATCGGTCTAATAATAACTATAATATAAATAAAATAAGTTTATTCAGTTTGTACAAGCAAGTTATAAAACCGTTTTGGTAAGAATATTTACAATTTTCTTGACTACCCTCTGATTGGCCAGTTGTTTCGCTATGAAAAGCACTGGTAACCTCGAAAAGCTTGCCACAAAATTGTTAATTCAAACTAAGTGGTACGCACTCTATCAGACAGGAAATGCCACATCTTTTGCCGTTCTGAACTGAAAGCAAACCTAGAGAGCCGTTTGACGGCCTGTCAGCTTGTGTTTGTATGCCTGATGATAAGAGAGAATATAGAGAATATGTGACACTCAGAACAGAAGTAAAGAACAAAGTGCTAGCAGCAAAACAGAAGTCCTGGGAAGAATTTGGAGAAAAGCTAGAAAAAGATGCACAAGAAAACCAGAAATTGTTCTATAAGACCCTAAAGAACATGAGGAAGGAAAAACAATGCCCTCGCAAATTTATAAAGGACAAGCAAGGCAAATTGCTTACTGCCCCGAAGGAAGTAATGGAAAGATGGAAAGAATATTTCTCAGAACTCCTGGATGGTGAGCAAGGTCAAACATCAGAAATGATAACCACTAGCACAGAAGAGGAAACCAATGGTGATGAAGATGACATAAAGATGGAAGAACTGAAGGCAGCACTGGAGAAAATCAAGATGGGCAAAGCAGCAGGGCATGATGGTATAACACCAGAAATGGTTAAGTACATGGGAGCATCAGGCGACCTGTTACTCTTAAGGGTCCTTCAGGCAGCATGGTCCAACAAGACCATACCAAAGGATTGGGAGATCGCCATCATAACACCAATTTTTAAAAAGGGTGAAAATCGACAGTGTGGAAACCATAGAGGCATATCCCTTCTCAGTGTCCCTGGAAAAATCTACTCTAGAATCCTAGAGCAGAGGCTCCGACGCCTAGCTGAGCCACAATTGGATGAGGTCCAGTGCGGATTCCGAGCAAACCGAAGTACTCAAGACCTAATCTTCACACTCAGACAGCTGAGTGAAAAGGCCCTTGAGTATAAGAGTGAGATCCATCTTTGTTTCATAGATCTGGAAAAGGCGTTTGACAGGGTCCCTTGGAGCAAACTTTGGGACTGTTTGGCAAGGAAGAATATTCCAGCACCTCTGATTCATGCTATACAGAGCTTCTACAAGTCTTGCAGAAATTATGTGAGGACAGCAAACCATAAGTCAGAAGAGTTCAGGACCACCACTGGTGTAAGACAAGGTGATATCCTATCACCTTACCTCTTCATACTCCTTATGGACGATGTCATCAAGGCATGTAAGGAGAGAACAAGAAAGTATTCAGTGGGGTACTGGAAGATGAGACAGGTCTATATTTCAGAGCTGGCATTTGCTGATGATGTTGCCCTGATTGCTAAATCAGAGGCACATCTCCAATCCAACCTGCAAGTCTGGAAGGAAGAGCTGGAGAAGAGAGGGATGGTCATAAGCAGCTCTAAAACAAAATCCATGGTGATATCACGAGAAGAAAGAAGACATCAGATTAAGCTGGGAGAACAGGTCCTGGAGCAGGTCGACCACTTTAAATACCTCGGAGCTATTATAGACCGAAAGGGAGGCATCAAAGAAGAGTTGGCCACTCGAAAAGCAGCAGCTGGGAGACTTTTTCAGGCCATAAATCGAGGATTCCTCAGCAAGAGAGAGGTTGGTAAGAAAACGAAGATGGCTGTATACCGCTCCACCTATGTCCCAGTCTTGACATATGGATGTGAGTCATGGGCAATGACTACAACCCATAAAAGCCAGATCCAAACCTCAGAAATGAGGTATCTGAGGAAGGTGGTTAAAGTAACAAGAAGAGACATGGTACGCAACCAGACGATACGTCAAGGCCTAAAATGCCACCCCCTACAGACCCAAGTAGAACAGTCTCAACTAAGATGGTTTGGCCATGTCTGCAGAATGGGAGAAGATCGGCTACCATGACAAGCATGGGAAACAAAGAGCCAAGGATCCAGACCCCGAGGATGACCCAGAGTCCGCTGGGAGGACAACATTAGACAATCTTTGAAGGACCGAGGACTAGAATGGAACCAGGCCAGGAGGAAGACAGCTGATAGAATAGTCTGGCGCTCTCTCTTCCAAACCTCTACACCTCACGGTAGAAGGGGAACGACTAAGTAAGTAAGTAAGACAAATAAAATTGTAAATATTTCATTCAGACTTGCTTGATAAGTTTTATTAAGTTTAAAGTTCTGTATTTGAAATTTATTATAGATACTACATTAAAATACCCCTAGAAAACTAGTCACTCAAAACAAACATTAATCTTTGTGGGATCTTGGGAGGTAGCAGTTAGGGACTCAGAGTACATCATCATCATCGTCTCTGAGAACTTACATAGCTTGACCCCACTTTGATGTCTATACACCCTTGCTTTTTTCAGAGAAGGGGTATTACTTATAAGACCAGTCTCTTATCTGGCACTATCCTGGTATCCTCTGATACACCTATGGGTCCAGGATATCTTTAAATCATAACATCCACACCTCTCGCTAAATTGTCTATTCACACATCCTACCCACTGGTTAGGACAGTAATCAGAACCTCAATACAATCACTTAAACACTCATGGCCACAGTGCTTAGGACATATGTATAGAACAACGATAAGATTGTAAAATTTGCAAATTTATGACAAAAACACTACATTTTCTGCAGAAAATGGTCAATTTTCAAGAGTCCTATACCAATATAAAGAGCAACACCATTTTCCTACATAATTTTCAAAAATGAAAGTGATTCGCAGAGAAGATAAATATCGCTTTATACAAACGCACACACATTCCTGCTAGTTACTCAAGCCACTGAGGTCAACCGGTCACTGAGTTTGCACACTAACATTGGACCAACATGAGACAGACAATCTATCATGGCCGAGTCGAATCCAATGCTAAATTTACACGAATGTTTAGGCGAGAATATATTCTACTGTACTGGAAGTGATTTCATTACGTATTAATTTGTTTTCATGTTTAAAAAGTACATCGAGTGCTTCAACTACAGTCGTCAGATACAACGTGAACTGGGTGAGATCAATGTTGGTGTTCTGAACCTTCCTATGCCCAATTTTTCAAATATTCTTCTTCTTCTTCTTTCGTTCGCTTGAACTATATTGTCTATATCTGCAATGTTGTATCTTGTATAAACTTCACTGTCTTTTGTAGTTCATACAGAGGTCCATATAGTTTTGCTTCCAGTGTTGTTTCTCTGGGCCAGTGGGTTTGCCTCAATATATCATATTCGGGGCAATCTTGAAGTATGTGCTCCGCAGTCTGGGGTGCCTGTCCACATGTACACATGGCTAAATTGCCAATCTTGAATTTTGTATACATGTGGCTGCGGAGGCGGTTGTGTCCTGTTCTGAGGCACAGAATGACTATTTGTTCTGACCTGTTCATAGCTTGGTAGTCATCCTGCGTTGGTGCTGGTGGCTTTCTTATAGATTTGATCATCTTTTTCTTCTGAAGGTACGTAACTGGTACATCCGGTTGCTCGTCTGCAGCACCTTCTTTAGCCAGTCTGTCTGCTCTCTCGTTTCCTGGTATTCCACATTTTCAAATATTCAAAATTGCATAACTTTTGACGAAATTCACCTAGGGCACTAAATGGGGTCCAAAATACTTAGAATAAAAAGATTTACCCATCTACATGTTATTAACAGAAAAATGTAATTTAAAAATTCAGTTTGGAATACCTGATATAGTTTATCTAAACAATGGTACATACAACATATAAGGTTAATTAACTGTCTGACATAGTTTGGCTAAACAATGCTACATATAAAAAATATGGTTAATTAGCTGTCTGATATAGTTTGTCAAAACAACGCTACATACAACATATAAGGTTAATCAACTGTCTGATATAGAATGTCTAAACAATGGTACATGCGCCATATCAGGTTAATTAACTGCCTGATATAGTTTGTCTAAACAATGGGACATAAAACATGTAAGGCTTATTAACTGGCTCATATAGTTTGTCTAAACAATGGTACACACAGCATTTAAGGCTAATTAACTGGCTGATATAGCCTGTCTAAATAATGGTACATACAACATATAAGGCTAATTAACTGTCTAATATAGTTTGCCTAAACAATGCTACATACAACAGATAAGGTTAATTAACTGGCTGATATAGTTTGTCTAAACAATGGTACATACAACATCCCACCTCAGTATTAGTATCATGATTCTGGAGGTCTCCTGTATACTCCTGCTTACATTCATCAGAACCTGGATTTTGATTACAGTACAAGATATATTTTAATTATTACACACGTACTGACTGATTCTTTAATGTATTTTGGCAGGCAATTAGAATTAGTATAAAGTACAAGAATGTTTCACACACAAAAAAATAAACAATATTATCTATAGTTGTATAAAGTCAATAAAATACTTACTTATAGAACAATGCACTTACAAGAAGAGTCTTTGAAAGTTTAGACTAGTTCTTCTTAACAGGAGGTTGTTGTTGTTGATAAACAAGGGTTGTTAAGCTGTCATCTTTGTGCAGATAATGCCACATTGACAAATTTGTGTGTGTTCTGAGGCTACTAAATTACTTACTTACTTACTTAGTCGTTCCCCTTCTACCGTAAGGTGTAGAGGTTTGGAAGAGAGAGCGCCAGACTATCCTATCGGCTGTCTTCCTCCTGGCCTGGTTCCATTCTAGTCCTCGATCCTTCAAAGATTGTCTAATGTTGTCCTCCCAGCGGACTCTGGGTCGTCCTTGGGGTCTGGATCCTTGGCTCTTTGTTTCCCATGCTTGTCGTGGTATCCAATCTTCTCCCATTCTGCAGACATGGCCAAACCATCTTAATTGGGACTGTTCTACTTGGGTCTGCAGGGGGTAGGATTTTAGGCCTTGACGTATCGTCTGGTTGCGTACCATGTCTCTTCTTGTTACTTCAACCACCTTCCTCAGATACCTCATTTCTGAGGTTTGGATCTGGCTTTTATGGGTTGTAGTCATTGCCCATGACTCGCATCCGTATGTCAAGACTGGGACATAGGTGGAGCGGTATACAGCCATCTTCGTTTTCTTACCAACCTCTCTCTTGCTGAGGAATCCTCGATTTATGGCCTGAAAAAGTCTCCCAGCTGCTGCTTTTCGAGTGGCCAACTCTTTTTTGATGCCTCCCTTTCGGTCTATAATAGCTCCGAGGTATTTAAAGTGGTCGACCTGCTCCAGGACCTGTTCTCCCAGCTTAATCTGATGTTTCTTTCTTCTCGTGATATCACCATGGATTTTGTTTTAGAGCTGCTTATGACCATCCCTCTCTTCTCCAGCTCTTCCTTCCAGACTTGCAGGTTGGATTGGAGATGTGCCTCTGATTTAGCAATCAGGGCAACATCATCAGCAAATGCCAGCTCCGAAATATAGACCTTTCTCATCTTCCAGTACCCCACTGAATACTTTCTTGTTCTCTCCTTACATGCCTTGATGACATCATCCATAAGGAGTATGAAGAGGTAAGGTGATAGGATATCACCTTGTCTTACACCAGTGGTGGTCCTGAACTCTTCCGACTTATGGTTTGCTGTCCTCACATAATTTCTGGCTACTAAATGATACTGATTAAAGTGTTTGTGACTGGTAGTCAATATTGGATAAACCCTTTATCTCCCCAAGGAGCTTTGGATTTCAACAAACACATGCCAAGTCCTCCTGTCACTTATCAACAGCTCGTTCTTTCCACATTTTCTTCCAACCGTTTTATTTGTTTCTAGCTCTCTATTCCACATGTTTTTATCCTGTCTCTTTTTCCATGAGGATTCCAGAACAAGGACTGCCTTGTAATGCTATCAACAGGTTTCCTCAATGTGTGTCCTATCCAGCATGTTTTAATCATCTTTTGTACCACTGGCACTTGTTTGCTTCTTGTTATCAGTTTGTGACTATGTAATACCATTTCAAAACTTATATTCTATGCAAGAATCCATTTATGAAAGTCTGTAACTTTTTGTTTATTCTTGTTGTTGTTCTCCATCTCTTAAAGCCACACAATAGAACAAACTTTACATTTGAGTTGAAGATTCTTATTTTCATGTTGGATTTTATTTCTCGTGATCACCATATATTTTCCAATGCAATGAAAGCTCCTCTTACTTTTTGTGTCATTATTTTGATATCACTGTCTATACCTCCAACTTTGTCTATTTTGCTGCCAAGATATGTGTATGATTTTATTATCTTTTGTGGTGTTTCTTCATGTTCAAACTTGTTATCATTTCTTGCATTTATTATCATTATTTTTTTCTTCTCAATGCGTATTTTCAGAACAACTTGTTGTAACCTCTCATAGAGTACCGTATTTTCATTTTGTGTTGTATCTGATTATGGTTATGAGACAAAAGAGCCAAGTCATCTGCAAAATTTAGATCACCAAGCTGTTCAGTCAGATTACACTGGATTGCATTTCTGCCATGTGATGTCAATGTTTTCATAAACCCATTTATTGTTAGTAAGTAAAGAGATGGAGACAAGAGGCTCACTGTCGCACTCCCGTTCTAACTGCAAATGGTTCTGTAAGTTGACCTTCATGAAGAACTCTGCATGTAATGTCTTCAAAAGTATTCTTTATTAAGTAAATAATCTTCTTAGGAACTCCATAATGCTCCCTCACTTTCCAAAGTGATTCTCTGTCTACACTGTCAAATGCCATTTCAAATTGCACAAATCCAATGTACAGCAGTGAATTCCATTCCAGGCTTTGTTCAATTATTGTTCTCAATGTGGCTATCAGGTCTGTACAGGATCTGTTTTGCCAAAAACTTACTTGATCATTTTTCAATTGTTTGTCAATGGACTGTTTTAAACTTCCAAGGATGATCCAGTTTAATACTTTTCCTGACCAAAAAGTATTTAGTAGGGTTCTGGAAGGTGAGACAAGTCTGTATTTCAGAGCTGGCATTTGACGACGATGTTGCCCTGATTGCTAAATCAGATGCACATCTTCAGTCCAACCAGTAAGTCTGGAAGGAAGAGCTGGAGAAGAGAGGGATGGTCATCAGCAGCTCCAAAACAAAAACCATGGCAATATCACAAGAGAAAAGAAATCAGATTAACCTGGGAGAACAGGTCCTGGAGCAGATCAACCAGTTTAAATACCTCAGCACTGTAATAGACTGGAAGGGAAGCTTCAAAGAAGAGCTAGCTACCCAAAGAGCAGCAGCTGGGAGACTTTTTCAGGCCTAAATTGAAGAATCTTCAGCCGAAGAGATGTTAGCAAGAAGATAAAGATGGCTGTATACTGCTCTACCTATCTTCCAGTATTGACATATGGATGTAAATCATGGGCAATGACTACAACAAATAAAAGCCAGCTCCAAACCTCAGAGATGAGGTATCTGAGGAAAGTGGTTGAAGTAACAAGAATAGATATGGTCTGCAATCAGACAATATGGCAAGGCCTCAAAGCCCAGCCACTGCAGACTCAAGTAGAACAGTCCCAACTACGATGGTTTGGCCATGTCTGCAGAATGGAAGATGATTGGCTACCACAGCAAGAACCGGAAATTGAGAGCCAGGTATCCAGACCCAGGATGACCCAGAGTCAACTGGGAAGACAACATTAGACAATCTCTGAAGGACTGAGGAATAGACTGAAACCAGGCCATAAGGAAGACAGCTGATAGGATAGTATGGTGCTCCCTCCTCCAAACCTCTACATCTCATTCTAAAAGAGGGACGACTAAATAAGTACTTTTCCTGGCATTGATAGTAACATGATTCCTCTATAATGTATGCATTCTTGTAAATTTCCCTTCTTAGGCAACGACTAGATAATCTTCCTTCCATTCTGCTGGTATTTCTTCTCTAGGAGGCGTCGAGGGTAATTTCTCCTCTGCTGCAAAAAATTGCTCCGTGTTGGTTGGGCAAATCTCAGAGGTTTTGCTGGACTTACAACATTGCAGCATGCACTTAAGACCATGGAGATCACAATGTAATCCACGAAAAGCCCAAGGCCATTATCTAATTTACTGTATGGATAGTTTTGGATTTTGATAGTTTGTCTTTTTTCCCCTTTTATTTCATTATTGTTTTTTTTTTGTCTAAACATTACTTAAATTTGATTAGGATTGGATATTACAAATGTATGCTATTATTTGACCTTAATAATGTTGCATGCCTAAATAATGATCACAGTGCATGTGCAAATGAAAGGATACAGATTGCAAAGTGAGACAGAGAGGAAGGACAGAATGTCAAACGGGCCTGCGTGCTGAATTCTTAAACCTTTGAAAATGAACTTTGTTCTCTCTCCCAGACTTTGCCAAGTACAGTATAATATCTCTGTAGAGGAATCAATATATGTTTTGATGGTCTCTGCTGGAATGCCATCTGGACCAGTTGCTTTTCCATATTTCAGAAGCTTCATGGCTTTATTTCTTCTCTACTTGGTCATTCACAGTTCATTTGTAACTTTTCTGCTATCTGGATGTCTGGGGGATTTGTTGGAGCCAGTCTATTGAGAAGTTCATCAAAATGTTCTGCCCATCTCTACATTTGTTATTGTTTATTACTAAGCAATTTTCCATTCTTATCTTTGTTGAGGCTATGTGCTTGCTTATATATACCTCTTGGTTTCTTTGTGTTGTTGTACAGGTTCCTCATATTTTCATTCACTGCAGCTTCCTCTGCTTCCCTTGCTAACTCTTTGATGTACTTCCTCTTGTCTCTTTTGATGTTTATTCTTACTTTTTTGTTTCTTCTAGGTACACTTCATGAGGACCTCGTTTATATATATTTTTTTTTACTTGTTACCTGTGGTCTTTGTCTTCTTTTTATCTGTTGAATACTTTGATTGAAACTTTGTTTTATTTCTTACTTTTAATATTCTTATACAACAATTTTTTTATTTGTTTTAATTTTTGTTTTTAACAGAAGATGGTGTTTCTACATCTCTTTTTCTATATTTTACACTTCATTATAACTTCTTATTTATGGTCTGGTGATAGCCTTGGTATTCTTTAATTTGATGTTCTAGTTTTTTTTGAAGTATCTGTTATCCTCTCTTTGTTTTTGTATCTTCTGTTTAGGTCCCTCTCATCAAAAATTGGTATGTGTTGATTTTCTGTTGTTTATTGTTTTTATACACTGCTTGATGTTTCTCCAACTTTTGGCAAGACTATCCAATATCCCATTACCTCTCCACATGTCTCGTTATATATATTTTTTACTTGTTACCTGTGGTCTTCCATATGTGCTTCATCATCCTGCTGTTGGAGTAATTGGTATGTGTTGAATACTTTGATTGAAACTTTGTCTCTTATTTCTTGATATTTTTAATATTCCACATTATACACAATTTTTTTTGTTTTATTTTTGTTTTCGCTAACAGAAGATGGTGATCTGATACTACATCTGCTCTTCTATATACCTTTACATCCAGTAATCATGATCTATACTTCTTATTTATGGTCTGGTGATATCCATGTTGCTTTATGTATTCTTTTATGTAGAAATATGGTTCCCCCTATAGCCAGTTTATTTGAAGTATAGACGTTAATTAATAGTTACACATTCTCGTTCATCATACTAATCCATGTTTTCCCATGATTTCTTTAAAGCCAGTGTTGTTTGTTCCTATTTTTGTGTTTAGGTCCCTCATCAAAATTGTGGTTGTTAGCTTTCTTTTTTCTGTGGACAGTCCTGGGCAACTGAGCAGCACAGTCTGGGCTATCTCAATGGATGGGTACAATAGTGGCAATTAGGTATAAGTGTTGAGGTTTAATTATTGTATATGCTTGGTGAGTCTGGTGTATTCTGTTCTTAGTTAGAAGACTCAACTTCTGGGGATGGCAGACATGCCAGATATCTTAGAAAGCAAATTATTATAAACCCAGTATAATACACAGAATACGAATGTACTTGTGTGAAAATTAAACTAATAGCGTGAATTCAATGAATATATTGCACTTCATGCATTAACCTTGAATACTGGCGCAAAAAATATTTTAAAATTAACTTTAATATGTTCACAGCTGTATGAAATATTGCTAAACATTAAGCATAAATGCACTCATGTTTTATGTGTCTGTAAAGACCAGTTTCCTAATTTTACTGGTACACTGCTGCACACAGAATAATAAGTAAAATGATATTTTTCTTTTCATTTAATACAAGATGACATATTTTTACCTCTGGTTTGCATTTCCAGCATGTTTTGTGAGCTAGATGATAAAAAGGTGCATGGTTTCTTAAGATGCTGTAAAGGGGTGGAGGACTTCTAGAAAAATTGAAGCACTGGGTCAGACAGAGAAACACTTTGAAAATTGACTAAGCTCAGATTGTTGAAAATGACATCACAGACATACAATCAGCAAACAAGTATAACTCTTCACTACATTTTCAGGACCCAAAGATGCAACAATAGAGAATGCAGTCAGTGACCCAAAGCTTGACTGTTTGCATCAGGGTCAGCGAACCAGAGCTGACCAAGACCCTACTCTCCACCTCCAAGTGGTGGTCCTGGAAACAGGCTGCATCACTGCAGTCTGGCTGAGTGAGTAGGGATCGAAGAGGAAAGGCTAACCGGTCCCAAAAAAATAATGTGCGTGGCCAGGGGTATGACAATGGATCAAATATGAAAGGAAAACATTCAGGAGTTCAACAACGTATTAGGGACTTGAACCCGAGAGCTTTTTATATCCCTTGCTGTTCTCATTCTCTCAACTTGGTAGTCAATGATGGCGCAATGTCATCTAGAGAAGTGGTTTTATTTTTTGAAATGGTTCAGAAATTGTATGGGTTTTTCTCAGCATCAACACTGCGTTGGGGAATCCTTAAGAAACATATTACAACTCTAACGCCCAAGCCACTAAGTACAATTCGCTGGGAATCTATAATCGAGGCCATTCATCCTTTAAGATATTATATTGAGGAATTTTATGATGCATTGATAGAAATTGCTGATGATGAGTCAGTAGACAAAATGGCGAGACATGAAGCTGAAACCCTTGCCCTAACAGAGATTTTACATTTTTATGTTGTCTGGTTATATGGCACTATGTTTTAAACGAAATTAATGTTGCTAGTAAACTGTTGCAAAGCATAAAAATGGAATTGACTAGTGTCATAACAACTTTGAGAAATGTTTTCCAAAGTCTTAAGAATCTCAGAAATGATGAATCTTTTCAAAATTTTCTTGTTGATGCTACAACATTAGCTGAATAAATTGAAGTTTATCCTGATTTGATACCAACGTTTGAATGTACTAGAGTGCGTCGGCAGAAAAAGCAACACAACTATGAAGCAAGAGATGAACCTATTTTGGATCCCAAAACTAAATTCAAAATTGAATTTTTCTATTTTATTATTGATGTTGCAACTAATTCTATTGAAGAAAGGTTCGAGCAATTGGAACATCACAGTTCACATTTTTCCTTTTTATATAACATCCCTAAATTGAAATCTGAGACGACAAATGAGCTCTTAAACAAATGTAAAAAAGGCGTTTTAACACATCAAGAAAATAGAGACATTGATGCCATTGAGCTATGTGATGAACTGTCAACTAAATTTTTAAATATCTGATTAAACTTCTGTTTTATTGCAAAAGTAATGTACAATTTAGCAAAATTTGTTTATTATTTTTAGACACTAAATTCAAAGTCCTACAACTTTTTTTGTATTAAAGTTATCAAAAATTCAAGTTGACAAAAGTTTTAAAATGTAATGATAAAGGTTGTGGTCAAATTTGGTATTCGTAGCTTAACACATTAACTACCGCAAGCCGGTGGGACCGGCTTTTAAAATCCTATCATTTGGAACGCAAGCCGCTCAGAGCGTTGATCTAATTTTAGTAATAAAACAAATGAAAAATGTACTGAAACACTTTCTGATCTAGTTTGAAATTTTAAGCTGCTACCGGAAAACAAATTACCAAAGCATGGTTGTTGTAGAACACTGGAAAATTTATATTATGTTTATGTTTTTCAGCGTTTTCGGTTAGTTACCAAATCGTGTAAAACTGTTTACCGTGGCAACTAGTGATAGGACCACAAAAAATGCTTGTACATCTCGTCTAACGGCTGAATAGTCTACAAACTTGTTTCATACATGCCACATGCTATGGTTTACCCATAATCTGTACGAGGTGTTTGCGTTTTCAGATGTGTACGGCCCGTACAAACGTCTGTACGGGTTTTTTCGCCTAATTATTAAACATACATATAAACCGATCGTCTTGTGCCACTACCGTAGCCATAATTTGCGTCATTTTTAATGTTATTTGCAAGAGAGTTAGCTTCCGTTTCCGATCTCTATTTAGTAATGGGAGTATCCGCGTTTATTTTCTGTGAATTTTTTAAATCGCAATCAATCGGCATCGAACATGTGGCCATTTTCGCTCTAATTTTAATGGATTCTGACTCCGATGCGATGACAAGGAGATCTTTGTCTTTATTAGTGCTAATATCGGTTCTCAGAATATGGGTGATGGCAGAGATAGAAACGAAAGTAGAATGTCATTGCTAGTATGTATAATTTTAGGGGTTAGGATTAGGTTTATCGGAAAGGTTTAGGATTACGGCCGAATGTCACTGCTAACGAGAGCGTTTGTTGCTTTGCTACTGATGATGGGTGTAACGAAAAGATCGTCATTTGATTTGTATTGGTCAAATGACTTTCATTGAGATGCAAAGGAAAAGGACTCTTCGTCTGTTGGTTTTTTTTTTTAAATTTAAACAAAAATTTTTAAATTAAAAAAAAAAAAATTTTAATTTTTAAATCGTTTTTTTTCATCTATCCATACCTCTCTTCCTATCACATCTATCATGTACACAAACAAATTTTATATCATCAGATTCATCATTCATTTATTTCTATACAGTCCAAAAATTGGAGCAATTGACCAAAAAACTATAGAATTTACAAGTCATCCACTATAAAAAAGGGGGTGTTGTGAAAAAGAATGCAGCTGCAGGGCACGTTTTCGGGAAAACAATGCAGCGTGCTAAAGGATAAGGTCCTATCAAACACAGGATTTCCTGGTCTGTTAGTGATAATTAAGCGCAGAAATAGACTAAATGATGACACGATTACATCATTTTTACAGTGCAAAATAAACTCAGACAAATATTGTTTGAGTTTTAAAATAAATGAAGACCTGTTTTAAAAGGCAAAGTCCCCATGCCTCTATGATGCAGCTGTAATTGAAATTTTTTTTACACGAATTAACTCTTTTGATACGTTTTTTCTGTCTTTTTTTTTTTTGTACAGGTTTTGCTGGTCTTTGTACAGGGTTTTTGAATTTTTTGTACAGGTTTTTCATCTCCGAGGTGTGGCATATATGTTGTTTCAACAATTGACTGATAGATCTAGCAATGAGGACAAGAGTGAAAACGGTGTGCACATTGATTGAAATAAGGATTTTGGTAGAGATGGGGTCAAGCAGTTATAATTGTGAAAATATTGCAAGTCCTCAGCCATCAGAGGGCCGTTAAATAGCAACAACCTCTATTAGAGTTACAAATGGTGCTTATTGTAATAGTACGAGGGGCATTCAGAAAGTAATGCACCACATCATTTTTCTCAGGAGCTGTTTATTCAAAAAGCATGAAATTTATACACAATATACATGGATATGTCATGTAAACATCGGTATTATTCAACATAATCCCCATCAACTTGCACGGCTTTATGCCAGCGCGAAACAAGTGCATGTATTCCTAGCCCGTACCAGGTTTTGTCTTGATCATGTAGCCATTTCTTCGCTGCATGAATCACTCCTTCATCATCTTCAAACCTTGTCCCATGGAGTGCATCTTTAAGTGGACCAAATAGATGAAAATCAGAGGGTGCCAAATCGGGACTATAGGGTGTATGGGGTAGTACAGCCCAACCCAATTTGGTGATTGCTTCCCGTGTTGCCAGACTTGTGTGAGGTCGCGCATAGTCGCGAAGGAGAAGCAGGTCTGCTGGATTCTTGTGCGGCCAAACTCTGCGAAAACGTTGACTGAGTTTTTTCAATGTCTTAATGTAGGCTTGCGAATTGATTGTCTCTCCTCTTGGCATAACGTCCACAAGAATCACACCTTCAAAGTCCCAAAAGACAGTGATCATGACATTTCCAGCTGAAGGAATTGTCTTGAATTTCTTTCTTCGTTGTGATTGCGGATGATGCCACTCCAATGGCGGTCTTTTTGTCTCAGGTTCAAAATGATATGCCCAGGTTTCGTCACCTGTAACCATCTTAGCCAAAAAGTTCTCTCCATCAGCATTGAAATGCTCCAACAATTCAGAAGAAATTGCTTTCCCTTGCAATCGGTGGTCATTTGTGAGACTTCGAGGAACCCATCTTGCGCAAACCTTAGAAAATCAGAGTTTTTATAATTGCATTTGCACTATCAATGCTGACTGACAGCTGTAAGGCCAATTGTTGAGTAGTGATTCGCCTATCAGTAAGAATAATGCCCTCAGCGCATTTCAACATTTCTGCGTTGGTGGCTGTGGCAGGACGTCTACAGAGCGGCAGATCAAGCAGCTCTGTATCTCCACTTCCTGATTCTTTGATTCTCTGAACCCAGCGACTGACTGTACTCCTGTCGACTGCAAAACTTCCATACACATCACATAGACGCTTGTGAATGTTCACAACAGTTTCCTTCTCTGCAACGAGAAATTCTATCATAATTCGCTGCTTATAACGCAAGTTGTTAACACGCTCCATTTCAACGGTTTAGGGCAGCCATATTATTTGACCGATTGCGGTGCAATTTGGCGTACACAATTGGCACATGCCATATTTAAAGTGTGCAAAATTTCATGCTTCTATCTTCATAATTAGCTGAGAAAAACGATGTGGTGCATTACTTTCTGAACGCTCCTCGTACATTCATTTATCTTTAAAATGACATGTAATTCATAAAAATCTGTAAACAATTACGAAAACTACCGCTTACTTTGTGCAAACACCTACAGGATAACAAGGGAAAAACGTTTTATTCGGCCACAGTGTGTTTTTCAGTTCGGTAGTTAATGTGTTAATAAATGAAAAAGCCTTAGAAAATTGAAATAGAACAATAGAATCCAATATGGCCATCATTTCCATGGCAACCAGTGGAGTAGTACCATCAAAATTCATTTTGCATATATATTACTGATATAGGTTAAGTCTGTGCATTTTCAATGAAATCCAGCAATTAATAACGAAAATAGCATTTCAGTGTAGCTCTTCCACTTACCACTTTGACAAAATTTTAACATTCTGACTGAATATAATTTATTTAATAATAATTAAAACTGGTATGTACAAAGAGCAATAAGTGTGAAAATTTTAAATACAAAACTGAGATTTGTGAAAAAAATTAAAGTTCACAATCATGTTGTAATAAAGAAATATAAATTACAGCCTCCAGGTCTGTAATGAAAGAATTTAACACACATTTTGTTAAAGTTTGAGAAAGTAAGTGCAATATTTTGTAAAAGCTCACATTATGTATTATAATTTATTCTTTATAATTAAAAAAATAATGATAATTATAAAGTAGGGGCCATTTTCATTAATATTCATGTCTGAATCCAACGTTTCAGGCTCCCAGATATCATTCTCTGCAGAATCACTGCCGCATTCATAATTTAAAACATCGATGGAACTCATGTTTTAATTTTTTTTTGTGGTGGCAAATAAATTGAACTCAAGCCAACTTTTAAAATGGCGTTGAGTGTTTTCAGAGTTCACTCGTGATTTCAACGTTAATTATTTTCTCATATAAATTGTTTTAAACAAAATTTTTGTATTAAATAAATTTATTTAGCATTTTATTATATAATAATGATATTAATTTGAAAAAACAATGTTTTTAAGGTACTTTCTGCAACTTAGAAATTAGTAGGCATAGACCTACGATTTCTAACGGTTGAATTGAAAAGGGTTAAAGCAACAGCCCATCAGGATGTAGAATCATACATACACCTTGGAAGCAATTTTGACAATGATATTTTTTTTTAAATAGGTCTTTTCGGTACTTGTGTGATATTTCACCGTTAAAATAAAATTTTCCAAATTTATTACCAAAACTGACAACCGTACTCTTTCCTTACAATTTTTTCTTTTTTTTTTCCGCCTGCGCGGCTTTTTTTTCCGCCTGCGCGGGATTAGTCCATTTAACAGGTAGGGGTTGTGGGTTAGTATTATTATGTATTTATTTTTTTTAATGTAAAATTTTTGCCTCGTCTTGGCGGGGCGCGTCCCGTTCAACCTAGTCATCATCATCATCATCATCATCATCAGCTTTCAAGTCCCTAAGGAGCATTTGCTTTATACCAAGTCTTCCTGTCCTGTGCCATCAGCTCAAGGTCGTTCCATAATTTTTTTATCCTCTTCTTGTCTGTCATCAGTTCTCTTCTCTGTGTATTCCTTGGTCTTCCTCTGCCTCTCTTACCCTGGGGGTTCCAGACCAAGGACTGCCTGGTAAAGCTATAAGCAAGTTTGCTCAGTGTGTATCCTATCCATCTTCAGCGTCTTCTTCTCATGTCTCGTTCTTCTGGTACTTGCCTGGTTCGTGTCATCAGTTGCACATTAGTGATCTTGTCATACCACTACAATCCTTCTATTTTAGACAAGCAACCATTTATGAGGGCGTCCGTGGTTTCGGCGCAGGCTTCTCTCGACAAAGGTAGTGGGCTGGAGACATGGTGGCGTCACGCTACAATCTACCCAGCTGTAAGTGGATGGATACCTGACTCTGCTATGAAAGGTAAAGGCAGCCAGGAGGGGAGCTGGTTATAGCACTACTCTGAGATCATCCAGGTCTGTATTATTTTGGCTTTTCAATGCCGCAATTACTGACTGTGCATCAGAAAAGAAAGCAACCCTTCTCTCTGCGCTTTCTTCTGTCAATATAACCTCTGCTACAGTTTTCAGGGCCTCTGCCTCTGCTCTGAAGTTGTTGGAGAATCGTCCTGTCGCCACTGACAGCATTTTTTCTGCACCAGTGATTAAGGTCAGAAAGACGCCCCCACCTCCATTTTCTGTTGCATTTGTTTCTGATCCATCTGTGTATGCATGGGTCCAGGTGTTGCGTGGATAATGTTTCTCTATGTATTTTGTAAACGACTGTGACTGACGAAGGAATCCAAATACATCATTCAACTTTTGATAAGCTTTCTGGCGTTTTGACAAGGTAGCAAGCTATCAATAAGGACAAGAAATGTTCGGCTTTTAAACTGATGAGAAGGCGTTTGAGATTCATCAATTGTGCTGGAACCACTGAAATCATCATACTCTCGATTTCATTTGTGTTTCCTTCGAGTTTGTTCTTGATAATGTTCACACTCAGTCACATCCTTGGCCTTTTGCTCTATGTCTGCAAAAGTAGACCGCATAGCTTGAATATACCCCCGCAGGGATTCATAGAGTGCACAAGCCGTATTCAAATCTTGGTCAGAAGATTGCAAAGAAGCACTGGTCATTTGAAAACGGTGTAATACTTGATCCCACAGTATGATCATTATTCCTGTTTCTAACTTCATCATGGTTGAAAGTAGACAACGAGCCTGTTGACGACACTCTGCCTTCTGATCATTGTTATCTGAAATATCATCCAAGACTTGTTTTATTGCAGAAAAGCTGTGTAAAAGTGCTTTTGTCGCATCTGCCCAAGCGGACCATTTCACAAAGGGCAAATGGGACTTATTATGACTACCGCCAGCACATAATGCAGTAGAAAGGAGACCCCACCGGTAGGTAGAAGCAGAAAAGAAGGTGTACAGGCTTTCAACAAATCCAAAGAAAATGACTGCTTCTGTTCGCAAACAGTTAAGATAAAAGTAATAAAGAGTCACACTAAGTCACCCTGTTATGCTCTTTCTCTCACAATTTCGTAACATCAAATGAAAAGGCGCTAAAGATGGCATACATCACAAGATCATTGGTTTAACGCTCGTATTAGAAAATGACCAAAAAATGATGTACATATTTATTGGCGCGGGGCCCTAAAAGCGCGGGACTCGTAGCAAATGCTACTTTTGCTACTACGTTAATCCGGCTCTGATTAGGTAAATATTTGACAAGGATCAGTGCATAGTGAGGGAGGGGGACCAACTTCCCACCCAGCCCTCTCCACCCAGCCCTCCACACCCAGCGGTGAGGTTTTTTTTTTTTTAAGTTTTGTCTCGTTTTGGCGAGGCGCGTCTCGTTCAATCTAGTCGGTTATATTACGGCGCATGTCCAAATATAAAAGACCCTTAAGTCTAGGGAATTGCTAGTCATCGTAATCATCATCATCATCAGCTTTCAAGTCCCTATCAGAGTCAGGTACCCATTTACAGCTGGTTAGACTGATGCGTGACACCTGTTCCCGTCCTCGTTGCTGTTGCCTTCTCTAACTCAAGATCAGAGTCAGGTACCCATTTACAGCTGGTTAGACTGATGCGTGACACCTGTTCCCGTCCTCGTTGCTGTTGCCTTCTCTAACTCAAGATCAGAGTCAGGTACCCATTTACAGCTGGTTAGACTCTACCAAGCTTTGAACCAGAAACCCGGTAACTTATCGCGGTAGTGGATCACTGTTGACGCATCTAAGGTCCCAATTCAATACCGTTTTATTGCTTATAAACTTAAAATACCGGGGGGGGGGGGGGGGGGGGGGGGGGGGGGGGGGGGGGGGGGTGGGGGGGGGGTGTGGTGGGGGGGGGGGGGGGGGGGGGGGGGGGGGGGGGGGGGTGGGGGTTGGTTTGGGGGCGGGTCTGTCGTAAGCGTGTCAACTATGAATGCATGAGGAACTTTTTTTTTTTTAACTTGCCCTCCCAAATCACAATGTGAAATCAACCTTTTCCAGTCAAGAAAAAGTACGGTTGTCAGTTTTGGTAATAAATTTGGAAAATTTTATTTTAGCGGTGAAATATCACACAAGTACCGTCTTTTCTTTTGTGGTTAACTAATTCTTAAATTTCATATTTTCCCAATTATTCATCCTGGTGTTCTTAATAGAATTTAAAAGCCATGACAGTGCTTGATATAGTACTTTAAACTTTCTTTTGATTTGTCTACAACATGAACATGTATTTTATCTGGTGGTGACCAGAGTCGCATTTTTTCCTGGCTCACTCCAGGCGCTAAAACCCTCAGTACGCTACTGCCCCAAACATGTAAATTTGCTGCAAGGGATTTTCTGTCTGACTAAAGATACAAGAAAAAGGCAAAATAATTGAAATTTAAAAATAAAAAACACCCGTGTGCATATAGGGTAGAAACCCTAAAAAATGTTGATACTTGTGGTGGATGTGTAAAAATAACACTTATTATGTTACATATTTGTTGATAGTGGTAACATAAGGAGCACAGGTTAAAATTATGTTAAAAAGTTGTAAAGCATTACTGAGTAAAATGTCCCCAGCAGGATAAACAGATGTGGAACTGCTCCTCGTACTCTCTCTCCCAGCAGAAACATGACCATCTTCCTCACCTTCACTTTCTATCTTCACTCTGTGTTTCTGAAAACAAAATGTTGAACATACTCAAGTTTGAAATAAACCACTTCAGTCTTAAACATTGCCCCAGTTTGACAACTAAATGATAAAATTGTATGTATTTAAATTATTTTATTTTCTCAATGGTTTCATATTTCTGTCCCTGAAGAAGACCATATTTTACATATGTTACATAAAAAAAGGCACACAAGGCCTACCATTAAGTAATAAAATGTTTAAATGGACAGTATTTTAATAGTTTCTAACTCAGAAGTGTTGCAAGTAGTGGTTTGGTTAGCTCTGAACAATGTTCCATGTAATGTCAATAAAGTAGTTATAAATTCTGGCCATTGTTTTATCTTCTTGATATTCTTGAGTGATCGTGTATCGTGCCTTCTATGTAAGATTACGCGAATGCAGGGGTGGAAGATTCTGAATAATAATTGAACCTTGGAATACGATTGATGTGACAAGTCGGTTCCATTGAGTCCACAATTATTTAATACAGATTACACGTCAAGACGATTCATGCATGTTGATCACAAAGGTACATATTATAACTTGAAAATATATGGCATAGATATGTAGATATCCTATCAGTCCTTGTCCAATAATCAAATTACTGTATGCAGATTGTCATAGCTGTATGCACGCGCGGTTGGGGTTTCCAACGGCCGACAGTGAGTCTATGAGTCTGGCAAAATCAAATACTATGGACTGTAATTCATCCTTCCTTAATTTTTACTTTCGTACTGACCTTTAATCATTTCAAATCTTCGTAATAGCAATGGACTGACCCATGTCCGTACTTGCATAAAATATATCTGTATGGCAATACCATGCCCAACATTGGAAGGAGAGTCAGACGCGTCTTAACAGCTTGACGGTCAATGTGAAAAGGGTAGCGTTTCTTAGTTACCGACTGTGTCCTAAACAACTCTATACACGTCATAATCGATCGTGTCTAAAGCGTTCAAAATTGAAACCTCTATCGCAATATATTAAATGCCTTAACCTTTTACAATTGCACGTCTGGTAACCTTTAGCAGACGGCGTTAATATCATATACCGTAACAATTCCCTGTACACCGGGGAAAAAAAAAATCGATAGATTTTTTTTTCAATATCTATCCGACTTAACAATTTTTCAAAAAAAATTTAACACAATTGTGACATATGGCCGACGATGTTCTGAGTAGAACCGTGTTGCGGTCGTGTCAACTAACTATTTGTCATAGTCATCTAATCATAAATCACATTATATATCAATATTATACATGTCATTATATCAACTAAATAAATGTCCAATGTTAATAGTGAATGATAAAATTAAATTAAAGTAAGGTCTGTCGTATTAGTATGTCATATATGAATTAATTTGACTAATTAAAATTAAATTAATTAATTAAACTAAGAGTTAAATTATTAAGGTTCTAATGTAATGCGATGTTATGAGAGAAGAAAAAGACAAAATAAGTGAGAAGAAATAGAAAGAAATTCGAATATAAGTTTTAACTTAATTGTGTGTGTTAAGTGTTAGTGAATAATAACTAACTAACTTAACTAACTAAATACTGTATAGGTACATTAAAAAAAAAATTATTAATCTAATACTTGTGTGAGATTTATTTTCTCTTTTCATAATTTCTTCTTTTAGTATTTCGTTCTCTTTTTTTTTTTTTTTCATTTAATTTTTTTTTTCTCACTTTTCATTTTATTGATAATAATTCAATTAAGAAGTTAAGTTAACTAATTAATTAGTATAGGATATGATGATCCATCCGTAGTCTTGATCCTGATGAATTCTTTTAGGCAAAAGTGTTCAAATGTCCACGTCGGAAAGAAATGTCATTTATAACTGCATCGAAGAATTAAGAGTCCATAGGATAATAAGTTCGACTTGTCGTCAGATATTATTCCATGATTGTTCAATGATATTCGTATATCGTGTATGGATATTATACGAAGTTCGAATGTAAGTATATATACCTTGATTGTCTTGTCGTTCAATTCTGTGATGCATATAGTGTTTATAAAGTTTGAATTGAAGGCAAGGTTAGTTCCTTTATAGTTGATACTTCGTTCAATCCAATGTAGTTCTGATTGATGTAGTTTAAGAGTGTCAATGTTGATTATTCGTCGTCAATAGGATTACGTGACAACGCATCTGCCACACAATTTTCAGTGCCAGGTATGTGTTCAATGGAGAACTCGAATGGCTGTAGGATGATTGAATATCTGGCAAGTTTTTGGCTTTTGTGGTTGGATCGACGCAAGGATGCGACCGCACGTTGGTCCGTCTGTATGGTAAAGGGGGCACCGAGTAAGAATTTCTCCAGCTTCGTTATTGCCCAGATCACAGACAAAAGTTCCTTGTCGACTGTGGAATACTTTGTTTCAGCCGGCTTCAGCTTTCTTGATATATATAAGGTGGGGTGTAGAATGCCGTCATGGTTCTGGAGCAGGCATGCACCAATGCCGTAGTTACTAGCATCTGTTCGTAAGAAAAATCTTTTGGAAGCATCGGGAAGTCTTAAAATTGGTTCATGTGAGAACAAATTTATAATTTTGTTGAAAGTTTCATTGCATGTACCAGTCCATGTCACCTTCACCGGCATATCTTTTTTTAACAATGAAGACAATACAGCCGTGATGGATGACAAGTTTGGTATGAATCTACTGTAATATTGAACAAGTCCTAACAAACTCCTGACCTGTTTCTTCGTCTGAGGAACTGCTATGTTTAGAATTTTTGAGACTGTACTAGGTAACGTTCGGATATATCCCGATCCAATGATATGTCCCAAAAAGGTTATCTCATTACACGCGATTTGCACCTTTGTAGGTTTAGCAGTTAGATGATAATTCCTTAGAGTGTCAAAAAACATATCTAAGTCCCGAAACATGTTCCTCAAACGACGAACTAAACAAGCATATGTCGTCAATATATGTAATAACGTCTGGTCTACCTGATAAAATTTGTCGCATCAGGCGAATGAAGGTAGCTGGCGCATTAACAAGCCCAAAAGGCATCACGTTCCACTGGTATAGACCTTGTGGCGTGGAAAATGCGGTGTAGTACTTAGCCTTTTCGGTCAGTGGTATCTGCCAATAACCTTTAGTTAAGTCTATCTTACTAAATATAGTTGCGTTGGATAGACGTGGTAGTAAGTCGTCGATAAGTGGATGTGGTTCGCTGTCAACTATAGTCTTAGCATTTAATTTTCTATAATCAACACATAGTCTAATGTTATTGTCCTTCTTCCGGACAATCACTAATGGAGAAGAGAATGGCGAATTACTAGTCTCAATGATTCCCAGAGACAACATCTGTTCAAGTTCCTTAGTAGTTTTAGCAAGGAAATGTAAAGGAACAGAATAGGGATGTACACGAATAGGTGTATCGTCATTGAGAGTAATGTCATGACTGATAGCCGATGTGCGACCCGGAACGTCGGTCAACACATCTGGATAAGATTGTAATAAATTAGCAATCTGTAGACGCTGTTGCGGTGTAACCGTTGAAGAGATGGTTACATCCCGCCAAGATTCAGTAGGTTGAACTACTGGTACAGGTAACGGTAACTGTACCTCAGGAAAAGAAGATTCTTCTTCCTGGATGACAGATAAGTTAGTATAATGACAAGTGGATACTGTGTTGTCATCTAGTTCATGAAAAATTGACTGTAAGTGTTCAGGACGTGTATGAAATTGCTTGAGCATGTTAATATGAAATATCTTTTTGTGTCCCTTGATATCTAAGACGTAATCAACGTCGGAAATTTTATCAATGACTTTGTAAGGACCATTCCAAGATATCAATAATTTATTGTTATTGTGAGGAAGTAACACATAAGCCTCGTCGCCTGGGAATAATTGGCGTAATCGTCGAGACATATTTTGTAGAGATCGAGCCTTAGCTTTTGCAGCCTCAGAAGAAGCTGTTGCCAACTGGCAAGACTCAATAATGTTCTTCCGAAGATTAATCACGTACTCGTAAGATGACTGAGTGTCCTGAGTCATCTCGTCGTCAATTAATAAGTCTTTTATTAGTCCCATAGGACCTCTTGGGGGAGCACCAAAAACTAATTCAAAGGGAGAGAAGCCAGTTTGTTCATGCGGTACCTCCCGATAAGCAAATAGAACAGCTGGGAGTGCTCTGTCCCAGTCATGAGGGTGCTTAGCAGTAACCTTATGTAGTAGTTGTTTAAGTGTACGGTTAAGTCTTTCAACCGCACCATTACTCATCGGATGATAAATACTACTTAAATTTCTATCAATGTCCCAAGTTTTCATGACTTCCTTCATGGTGTCAGATATAAACTGTGACCCATGGTCTGATAAAAGTTTTCTAGGAAACCCTATTCTAGAAAAGATGAGATGTAGTGCATCAGCTACATCTGTGGTAGTGGTGGTCTTTAATGGGATAGCTTCCGGCCATCGTGTGCACAAATCAATGCACGTAAGGACGAATCTATGTCCTCTGGCCGATGGTAGCAATGGACCAATAATGTCTATTGCCATCTTGTCAAAAGGTCTCACTGAGATATCGCAAGCCTGAATAGGCGCCGTGTGAAAAGCTCCACGTGCTTTCACTTCTTGGCATGTAGTACAGGAACGTACATACTGCGAAATATCTCTTGACACCCCTGGCCAAAAGAATGAAGACAGTACTCGAGATCGTGTTCGAGTATATCCCATATGTCCAGCACAATGTGAGTCATGTGCATGTTGAAGAATGTACCGTCTAAAAGTATATGGGACCATAACTTGTTGTTTCATTTGTGATTTGTCATGAAAACATCTAATCAATATGCCATTTTTAATAACAAAACAATGTTTGTTATTATTACCTGAGGATAGATTGTCAACTTTATCAACCAGCGTAAAAAAATTTTTTAAGATTTATCCTCTTTTTGTTTGGTTGCAAATGTTTCCCTGTCAATAGGTGAATTGACTACAAATTCCTCTTGGTTGTCTGCATCCATTTTATTATCATCAACTTTCTCCATGAGTTGAGTCTGCGCTCTAGTTGTCACGGCGTTTCCAGTGCATAGGTTATGTTTCTCCCATTCTATAATCTCATCTGGAGTACAATCTTTACTGCCGTGTATACGACCAACCATCAAATCAGCTATAGGCTTTTTTAGCATACATACTTTTACGTTTCCTGTGAAGAAAGGAGTGTTGACATGAATAATAGCTGTGGGGTAAAACTCTATTGTTCCACCAAACGTCATGCAACGAACATATTCCCCCGTTGCACAGCTGGGATGTACCAGCGACTGTCGTACACCAATCGTTGTGGATCCCGAATCCCTCAATACTGAGACGACGGATCCATTAACTAATCCCCTGTTAAAAATTAGTAGGCCTGTTCCATCGTTGACTGCAAGACCTACCTGTGGTATAATATGTCCGCAGTTAAGCACTGTTTCTTTCGCCTTCTGAAAAATAAGATTGCATTGCTGGCAACTATTTGCCACATTATAATTAATAGCAAAACATGCAGCAGAAGACTGTGTTGTATTATTGTCAAGTGGAACCTGAGCTATAGGGGTAGTATTATTTGTAACTGCCGCCCCTGTATTATGGTTGTAATGAGATGATCCCCGAGAATGAGATCGATTCCGAGTATAATTGTTAGAATTATCTCGTCGTCCTCTATAGTAACTATTATCTCGATGTCTCGAGCCATGATTATTACCCTTCCAGTTACTATTATCATTGGGAGTATGTGATCGATTATAATGAGTGTTATGTTGACCATTGTGGTAGTTTGTTTGAGGTGAATAATTTCTATCTCGTGATCTACCTCTGTTGAACTCATTTTTATTGTTGAAATCATTATTATGTCCCTTCTGAAAGTTAACATTGTGATTTCTTTGGAACCTGCTTCTGTCTACACTGTGATGTCTTTGTTTGTTATTGTGATTGTAGGCCATATTAGACGCCACAGGTAGAGGTTCTCTTAATGAGGAGTTAGAAATGGTTGCATTCGGGTGTGCCGAACAGTAGTTTAAAGAAATTTTTTCTAACTCATCCATAGTACCTGGTTTACGCTCCTGCAAATATGCAAAAAATGGCTGGCTAACTGAAGATAATACCTTATCTCGTAGTAGTAAATCAACTAATTTGTCGTATGATTTGTTGACTTCTGCCAGTTCAACCCATCTGTTAAATGTATTGCGTATATTCGCAATGAATCCTGCAAAATCCCTTGGAGATTCAGGTAAAATTCCCTTAAATTTCAACCTACAGTGTTCCTCGTCCAGGTGAAATCTTCGTAGAAGCAAGGACTTAATAGCACCGTAGTTATTAGCTATTGATGGGTCAGCATTTTGAGAAGCTGTCAGTGGTTCTCCAACCAAGAATTCATTTAACTTGAGTACCCATGACTCTTCAGGCAAATGGTTTGTTTTGCAAGTCTGTTCAAAACGTGCCAGGAACGATGAAAGGTCGTCGACGTTCAAGTTGAAAATGGGTAGTTTAAAGTTGTAGAAGTGTTTAGGCTGGCTGGATGATGATCCATTTTGTGCGTTATTATTCTGGTTTGCATCAGCATTTTGTGCTTGTAATCTTGCTGTCTCCAATTTAATACGCGCCAATTCCATTTCTTGTTGTAAAATAATTTCCTCTCGTTTCAATTTATTCTCTTCTTCCTGCCTGGAGATTGCTCTTTGCTCTTCTCTTTCACGTTGAGCAATCTCTCTCAACCTATTTTCCTTGGCAATTTGCTTCATCCTCTTCCTCTTTCTTTAATGCTGCCTTTTGTTCCTCTTCCTCTTTCTTTAATGCAGCCTTTTTCTCTTCTTCCTTTCTTTCATATTTTTTCGAGTTCTGATTCAGCAAACTGACGAAGTTCTTGAGATTTGTAGCCATAATCACGGCCAATTTTAACGAAATGGTCTATAGTAAGCATTTTGACTTTTATCTGTAGTAATTATTGATAATTACTGATTAAAATAGTCAATAGTAGCTTCAGAGTAATTATTATACTTACTCAACTTAGAAATATTCAATATAAGTAATCACAATAGTATTGAACTTAATGTTTAAGTTCACCTAATAGACAATATTTTGTAACAATATTGTATCTAAATAATACTATATCATAAATAGTTATGATATCTGTTAAATATAATGTAATTATATCACCCAATTAACCTCAATATCCAATAATGTTGGGTATAATTCCTAGTAATTATATTGTTCAATGTACTAAGTCACTCTCTTAGTACCAGAAAAGTATATTAAATAATATACAATGGGTCTATTACCTCAAAGGTAGCTATAAGATTATTTATTTTGTCAATATATATATTATATTATTATGCCCTAGGCATCTATGATAAATTGTAGTGCTACTTTCTTGGACTATCACTGCATAATTATGCAATGTCCCATATTACCCTTAAATTTCAGAAAAAATTAATTAAATTAGATTACAAGTGTATTATTGCATATAATAGCATATTATTAATGTAATATAAATATATATCATGAGGACAGACAAGCAATGATGCAACTAAAGGGTACAAACAATGTCAAGACGCAAACAAGACATTTTCACAATTAAAAATGAATTTATGAACTAAATAAAATAAGCGGAAATGTCACAGACCAAATGAAAGGTCATGGTCTGACCCGAGGTCAACTTAATATTCAAAGTACACAAAAAATAAAAATGACTGCGAAAAAAATGATGACGTCACAGGACTCATAACGGACGAAAATTTAATAATCATAAAATAAATGATAGTCAGAGGAGAATGGACGAAATAGTGACGAACATGGTACAGAACTGAATAAAATTATTAACTGAATACGAATAAAATACACCAATTATCTACGGGACAGTACAGCTAACGCAAATTGTCAAACGGTAGCAAATTTGGACAGACTGTCCAATGGCAACCTCAATGGGCTTCCAAAAATGCGATCGTTTAAGTTCCCTAAGAACGACTGAAATCTAGGTGGTCAGCTGTTCGCGACATTCCCAGAGATTTCAGTTCCCTCTCCAACCGGCCCACGAATTAACAACAAATACATACGATGGAAAACAAATTTAACATATATACATGAAAATACATAGACATGCCTAATCAAAGCGAAATGGACTCAGTATTACGGTTTTGCAATGACGACAATTTAAACAGCTAGACTTATCTTTCCCGTTGCTTCGGTCAGTGCTATAGGTCGTCAACAGCTAGGCTAATGCCCTTGACTGCCTGCTCCTGTAGTCCATTTCTTGTGTCTGCTTCAAATGACTTATTTTTCCCTTGGTTAGGCTTAAAAGAACGACTTCAGTTTTTCTCCGATAGTTTCACCTACACGAATTTCAGTGACGTCGCGTTGTTAGGCATTAGACTGAGTACTGCGTCATAGGTCATAATTCAGCACATCATGTGATCGTAACTTGATCGTAAACATTTCATTCGAAAGTCATTCAGAAATTTTTTTGTCGATCCCCAGACACCGGACACCACTGTTGCAAGTGGAAGTGTTGCAAGTAGTGGTTTGGTTAGCTCTGAACAATGTTCCATGTAATGTCAATAAAGTAGTTATAAATTCTGGCCATTGTTTTATCTTCTTGATATTCTTGAGTGATCGTGTATCGTGCCTTCTATGTAAGATTACGCGAATGCAGGGGTGGAAGATTCTGAATAATAATTGAACCTTGGAATACGATTGATGTGACAAGTCGGTTCCATTGAGTCCACAATTATTTAATACAGATTACACGTCAAGACGATTCATGCATGTTGATCACAAAGGTACATATTATAACTTGAAAATATATGGCATAGATATGTAGATATCCTATCAGTCCTTGTCCAATAATCAAATTACTGTATGCAGATTGTCATAGCTGTATGCACGCGCGGTTGGGGTTTCCAACGGCCGACAGTGAGTCTATGAGTCTGGCAAAATCAAATACTATGGACTGTAATTCATCCTTCCTTAATTTTTACTTTCGTACTGACCTTTAATCATTTCAAATCTTCGTAATAGCAATGGACTGACCCATGTCCGTACTTGCATAAAATATATCTGTATGGCAATACCATGCCCAACATTGGAAGGAGAGTCAGACGCGTCTTAACAGCTTGACGGTCAATGTGAAAAGGGTAGCGTTTCTTAGTTACCGACTGTGTCCTAAACAACTCTATACACGTCATAATCGATCGTGTCTAAAGCGTTCAAAATTGAAACCTCTATCGCAATATATTAAATGCCTTAACCTTTTACAATTGCACGTCTGGTAACCTTTAGCAGACGGCGTTAATATAGTCTGAACGGCTCCTGTGATAAACCCTCTGTGGATGGGAAGGAGCGAAGCTCCTGACCGGGTTGGAAGGAAAGTCCTCAGGTTCCCCAGCCTCGCAATGACATGTCATTGGGCTGAAGGGCTGAAAGCCCAAGTGCCGCTGGTTAAGGAAAAAAAAATACATGTTTACTGGTAGTATGTTCAGTGTCACATTCAACAGTCTTTGCCATACTGATTTTCTTCTGAATGATTCAAAGCTGTCAAGTGCATGCAAAATATGTATATGATTATTATGATCATTTAAAAAAATTGTAACTTCTACCTATAATCTATATATATGTGTGCTTTATACACTACACTAAGACATTTGAGACAGTAACACATGAGAAAATTATAAAAATACTAGACAGCATCAACATCGATGGTAAGGACCCGATAATTAAAAACAATATGAATTGATAACAGACATCGGCTATGACAATTAGCAGCCATTTAAGGATGTTTTAGCAGATCAAAAAAGGGTGTTATACATGTTTGATGATAGAATGCCTGTGATGGTATTTTAAACAGTTTGTGCCTTACTGATTTTTTTGAGTGATTCAAAGATTTTCAAATGCATACTAAATGTGTGTAAGATCATGTCTGACAAATGTAAATTTTCCCATTTGATGCTAGAATCTAAGTTTCATATAATATAAACAACTGGGAATTTTTACAAAAGTATTTTTTTTTTTTTTGGGTACTGTTCTTGAAATCAGATATACAGACAAGTTACAAATTTTGTTAGACAGTGTGACATTTTAGTAACTTCTATAACAGAATAATAAAATAAATTAAGGAAATTTGCTATAAATTTTTCCATTTAGCCACTTTATTTCATTTTGTGAACAACAGACCTTTTTTGTTCCTTACCATTTAGCTCCCTGTGAGGTACAGTGTTGTCACATTTTATGCTAGAGAAGCACTAATGAGGACATCCCATTCACAGGAATAAATGTAAAGTAGGGATTGTGTTTTCTGACAGAAATAAATATAAAGTAGGTGGTGTGTTCTCACAGGAATAAATGTAATGTAGGGGGTGTGTTTTCTCACAGAAATGAAAATAAAGTAGGGGTTGTGTTCTCACAGGAAAAAATGTAAAGTAGGGGGTATGTTCTCACATGAATAAATGTAAAGTAGAGTGTGTGTTCTCACAGGAATAAAAGTAAAATACGGGTGTGTTCTCACAGGAATAAATGTAGGGGGTGTGTTCTCAGATGCATACATTTCCAACCACTGTAGCATTTTTTCTTTTCTTTTAAACATGACAATTTTGCTGATTAATGGAAAAGGTAGCAGCAATTTCAGGGAGCTTGAATTTTTTTCAACTAATAAATTATTATAGCAAGAACGAAAAGAAATACATAATGATTAGTGAGGCATGGCAGGGGAAATGAAAATCCTGTGAGGTACAAGTGCTACATTTTGCTGATGAAAAATTAAAAGCACATTAAAAAATTAGTCCATAGGAACACTTCAAGCCTTCACATTACTGTACTTCCTTCCCATGTCTTTTTCTTTTGTATTTTGTGTTATTGTTGCACTGTGACAGTTATGAACAGACTACTTTTAGGAAATGGCAAAACACACACATGCAAACACTCACAAAATTTAGAAATTTAAATTTACATTATTTACAGCAATTGGACAGCAAAAGTTAAGCCACATCAGGTTTTGACAACTGAAGCAATTATCTGGACTCAGAGGCACCACAGGGCCTATATCGTAATCATAACGGAGGTGAAACTGAATATTTGTATTCATACATTTAAAAAAATATAATAGAAGTTTGGAAAATGAGAATGCGTCTCTTATGTTGCTAGACTGGCTATTGAGAGGAAGCAATACTACACCGGCATTCTCAACATTATCTTCAGACATTTTTCCTTGAAACTGAAGACTCTGCACCTTAGTTATTTTGACTACGGATGGTATATGACACAAACATACAAGATGTTGTGAATGGCCTTTAGAGATAAAAAGGTTAAGAAATCAGTTTTTCTTGTGCTTTCTCAGGACGAAGTGGAGACCATAACCACATGGAAGCACATTGTAAAGCTGATAATTATAATTCACTAAATGGGTATGACCTCCTAGACCAAAGAGTTGGCTATTATGGTGTAGATAATAGAAAATTTTTAAAATAGTTGGAAACAATTTTTTTCTGGCTCCTTGAAGAAGAAGAGGTCAGTGCTTTAATGTTATACTGTTTTCATCATGCTGCAGTTCAAGAGACATCTGCTTCACTAACTAACAGAAGCTTCAGCTGTTTTGAGTACACTAAGTGTCTAAGAAAATGCAGCTACTGATATTGTTAGATCTAAGCAGCCTCAGCTTTGAAGAACTTTTGTGACACAAGACATTTTATATGTTGTACAAAAAGAGATAGTAACTGTGTCCTCTGCAGCACACCTGCTTGTCATCAGCACCCCAATCATTACTGCATTGGGTGTCAAAACATGCCACAATGTATTTATGACTACCATGAAAGCAAATGAATAGTGGCAAAATACTTCTGGGAAACATAAAATAGAATTTGATATATGTAAACAATATTACTTATATTAATTAGTTTCATCTTTGGTTTTTACAGAAATATGCAGTTTTGGAAAAAAAAACGTAAAGATTATATCTGTAAAGTGATTGCAACAAAAAAAGGTTGATATGTTTTAAAATGGATGCACATTTACTTAATCTTTATTAAGGTTATTTCCAATCAGATCTACACGCCACAATACAGACACTTTTTCACATAAGATAATAGTTTAAAAACATTTCACAGGATTTTTAAGTCTTTTTCCCATATTTTTGCAGGTCTATGCTTCACAAGTTTTAACAGATACGGCCTACTTTTTCACACAAAATAACAATTTAGAGCATTTCACAAGATTTCTCAGACAGTTTTTCATGTTTTTATGCATAATATATGCATTTACTGAAATAATGTAATTGTGGTTTATGGTTTTGCCTTCTAAAGTCTGTTGACTATATCCCAGTGCAAATCACTATTCAAAAGAAAATGAACTCTGTTAACTGAAGCTCTGTGTTGATAAAATATAAGCCCGGAAAAGGACTACTAGCATCCATCAGCTAGCATGAAATAGCCTCGAAAAGGACTGCTAGCCCAACTAGGGTTGATAGACACTAGGTCCTATAAAAGGACTAACATTATTTATCTGCTAGCGTGATGAAACCCTGAAAAGGACTGCTAGCTACACCAAAGTTGCACACAGCTCTTTTTATTTTTTAAATTAATGAAGACAAATATCCCGTTCAACCTCTGATGGGTTATAATTAGGATATATATTGTTTTCAATTTCAAATAATATGAACAACTGCAGATATGAGAAAGTGGCATCACATTTGTCAAATCATTGTAAATAGGGACAATCACAATTATGCTTATAGGCCTACGTTAAATAAATAAAAAATACGAACAAAATCAAGAAGAAACTCCGAACAAGAATAATATTAAAGTGGAGGGGTGTAAAGGCCTGGTGGTTCCAGTTATGCAACTGACTTTAACATATTTAATTGACTTTCATCTGTTAAAATGCATATGCATTGTAAGAACAGCATCAGACCTTCACATTCCCAGCCACTATAGCCTAGGCTATATTAACATTTGTTCATGTTAAATATTGTTTGACTATATTATGCAGTTCCCTAGGTCTGTCTATTCTTAACACCTTCTATATTTATAGGTAAGTTTGATGCTTGCAAATAATCTTACTTACTTACTTACTTACTTAGTCATTCCCCTTCTACCGTGAGGTGAAGAGGTTTGGAAGAGAGAGCGCCAGACTATCCTATCGGCTGTCTTCCTCCTGGCCTGGTTCCATTCTAGTCCTCGGTCCTTCAAAGATTGTCTAATGTTGTCCTCCCAGCGGACTCTGGGTCATCCTGGGGGGTCTGGATCCCTGGCTCTTTGTTTCCCATGCTTGTCGTGGTAGCCGATCTTCTCCCATTCTGCAGACATGGCCAAACCATCTTAATTGGGACTGTTTTACTTGGGTCTGCAGGGGGTGGGATTTTAGGCCTTGACGTATCATCTGGTTGCGGACCATGTCTCTTCTTGTTACTTCAACCACCTTCCTCAGATACCTCATTTCTGAGGTTTGGATCTGGCTTTTGTGGGTTGTAGTCATTGCCCATGACTCGCATCCATATGTCAAGACTGGGACATAGGTGGAGCGGTATACAGCCATCTTTGTTTTCTTAGCAACCTCTCTCTTGCTGAGGAATCATCGATTTATGGCCTGAAAGTCTCCCAGCTGCTGCTTTTCGAGTGGCCAACTCTTCTTTGATGCCTTCCTTTCGGTCTATAATATCTCCGAGATATTTGAAGTGGTTGACCTGCTCCAGGACCTGTTATCCCAGTTTAATTTGATGTCTTCTTTCTTCTCGTGATATCACCATGGATTTTGTTTTAGAGCTACTTATGACCATCCCTCTCTTCTCCAGCTCTTCCTTCCAGACTTGCAGGTTGTATAGGAGATGTGCCTCTGATTTGCAAATAATCTAATACTGGTATTTAATCAGGTAGGCTACCTCCTCAGTGTTCAACGAACTGGTTTAATAAGAGAATATACAACCATTTAGGTTTTCTTAAAACCGTATCCATTTTGGTGAATGGGTCAAGTAAAATAATTCAAAACTACATAGGATAGAATGGGTGAACCTATCGCCAACACTGTTTCGAGCTTTGCCAAAAATAAAGCCCGACAAACAATGAAGTGGATTTCAAAATACAATTACAAATCCAAGATGGAGCTCTCCAGTAACACTGTCCTTTAACCACGAAATTGATAAACAACGGCGAGCGAAATAAATTGTGAACCATCATGGTCATCTACGCCAGCAAGCACGGTACTTGATGATGACAAGAGAATATAATCGTATCTGTTTATAAAGTAGTCATAAATAATGACAATATTCAAAACTTACACCATGGATTCTTGTAGCCTTGCGCAAAGGTATTATGGTTGCCAGAGTTGTCTTTTTTTTTTTTTTGTAACACTTTTGCCTCGTTTTGGCGAGGCGCGTCCCGTTCAACCTAGTCGGTTATATTAGGGCGCATGTCCAAATATTAAAGACCTTTAGATCTCAGGGTAGTAATCAACTCTATGGTGATATACTTTTTTTATTTCGTTTCATGAGTAAAACACAGTGCTTAAAAAAAATGAATGTTGACTATGAACTATCAAGAATTAATTCATGCCTATTTTATGAGTATATAATAATAATATGGCACTTTTGTTTAAAGCAAATTACGTTAACAGTAATATATTTTAGAATCAAAAGGTACAGTTTTCCAATGTTGCTTTTTTCAAACAATAAAAACGATTGTGTAAATGATTTTTAAAAAAAAATATTTAGTACATTTGACATGTTACTTTGAAAAAAAAAGGGTCTCTAATATGCACCCAGCTGCCTCAGTAACTGTGTTGAACATCTTCCATCAAAAACTACCGCCAGTTCTGTTTCATTCTCGAAGTGGGTCGGTTTTTGACAGCTGGTGCAAACATGTTCTTCTGAAATGAACGTATCCAGAGTGGCATATTGATTTATTCACGTTTATTTGTTTAAATAGCCAGACTTCATTTTTTTTGGGTCATAATACCGGTACCTGTGTTAAAGACGCATCTCAGAAATAGTAATGGTCTGTGGTGCAGTGCAGTACTAAAGATGTGTGAGGGGGCATGTTTATTTCTTTATGGCGGGGGGGGGGGGGGGGTGCTAAAAGTAGGATCCGCCCCGGGTGCCAAATACTTTAAGAACGCCTCTGCTGTGCTGTATGCTAAGTACATGCTGTGTTCATTTTCTTATCTGTTCTGAGATGATCCATCACAGTTGTCAGGTAAATTGAAATTACAAAGAAAAGCATCCCATGGCCCAAAGACTGTTCTCACTACAGCTTCGTGAGAAAAACCATAGTGTTTTTGCACAGTTGAAACATTGTACGTCATTGACTGCTGGGAGTGTCATGGAAAGCAGAAACAAACTGTTTTTAAAACATATTTCTATAGCTTCTAATCATAATGCTAGAACATTGCTTGCTAGGTAACGCAAGTACAATGTATAAAACAAAGGACGTTCAAGGACTGTTTATCTTTGGCTGTATGTGTCAGTCACGTATTTTTTATTTTTGAGGGAAAAAAATGTCAATGTTTTTGGGTTAGTATATGAACAGAAGGAAGTGTCACAATAAAATGAAATGTTATATGAGGATCCAAACTGTTAACCGTATGATATTGTGTAGAATTATATATTTTACTACATAAGGTCGATTCAAGACATTGAGTCAATTTTGGCCAAAAGTGGAGATGAAATAAAGCAGTACTAACTCGACAAGGGGTCATAGTTAAGAGTGGAAAAGCTAGCCTCAGGCAAATGAATGTTGAGAATTAAGACCCAATGGCTTGAGGCATCCAATTCGATGAATTAGGCGTTCAATATAGACTCGATTAGCAGTGTCAGCGTAGCAGGATCTGATCGCAGAGTCTTGGATGCCCAAAGGAACGTGGTGGTCTGGCCATTGAAACGAATGGCTACTGGTGTGGATTCCTCCCGGGAGATGATAAAGAGGTGCTGGCAGAATCTGTCCCCAAGTCGGTTACCTGTATGGTCAATATGTGTATTACTGCAGCATTTGCATATTATGGTATAAATGATGTTTTGTGACTCGCATGTGAAGCCATCGATGATGTTGAATGTGGCCTTGGGAAATGACACCTTGCGAGTTTGAATGACATTTTCGCGCGTATTGCATCGTGCTGGGCTACAAGGTCGTGTGTCAAAGTCACCAATACTCTCAGCTGTGAGAGGGATGGGAACAAGGAGATCCTTAACTTCTTGTTGCGTCTGAAGAACACTTCTTTTGTCACATAATCCACTTAGAGAATAAGTAAGTGATGGAAGAAGATATGTATACCTGCAGTGCTGTATTGGTGATAGGTAAAGATTTATTTGACTCTGTTGGAAGTATTATTGTGGCGGTGGTTAAGGGCTACCTAGATGAAGTTATCATGCTCGGAGATTTTAATGCCAGAGTTGGAAATGACCATGCTAGATGGGGTGGAGTTATCGGAAGATATGGAGAAGATACTCTCAATGACAATGGAAAGCGACTCCTTAGATTCTGCAGTGAGCAGAATCTGATCATTACAAACACAAAGTTCCCCCATAAGCGCATACATGCATACACTAGATGTGAACCAACCAAGAATGAGAAGTCAGTGATCGACTATGCCATTGTTCGGAGAAGCTCATTCAGATATGTCCGAGATGCAAGAGTCTGGAGGGGGCCAGAGATTGGAAGTGATCACTACCTGCTAACAATCAAACGAACAACTGAAAGAGTTGCTCAGGGTAGGAACTGCCCAACATCACGCAAGAAACCAAGTAAACGAGCAGGAGAAATGAGCATTAGGACCTACAAGCTGAGAGAGCCAGAAATTAAGACCAGATATCAGGGGCTTATTGCTACAGCAGTGAGCAACACAGAAGAACGACCTGATGACTTGGAAACCCTCTGGAATAAATTCAAGGATATCATAAAGACAGCTGCTGCAGAAGCATGCGGTGAAGTCCGACTTGGGAACCAGAGAAAGAGGACACCTTGGTGGACAGAGGAAGTCAAAGAGAAAATAAGAGAGAAGAAAATGGCATGGAAACAATACTTAGGAGCTAAAAACACAACAGGACAAATGGAAAAATATAGAGAATATGTGACACTCAGAACAGAAGCAAAGAACAAAGTGCTAGCAGCAAAACAGAAGTCATGGGAATAATTTGGAGAAAAGCTAGAAAAAGATGCACAAGAAAACCAGAAATTGTTCTATAAGACCCTAAAGAACATGAGGAAGGAAAAAGAATGCCCTCTCAAATTTATAAAGGACAAGCAAGGCAAATTGCTTACTGCCCCGAAGGAAGTAATGGAGGGATGGAAAGAATGTTTCTCAGAACGCCTGGATGGTGAGCATGGTGAACCATCAGAGGTGATGGCCACTAGCACAGAAGAGAAAACCAATGATGGTGAAGATGACATAAAGATGGAAGAACTGAGGGCAGCACTAGAGAAAATCAAGATGGGCAAAGCAGCAGGGCATGATGGTATAACACCAGAAATGGTTAGGTATATGGGAGCATCGGGCGACCTATTACTCTTGAGGGTCCTGCGGGCGGCGTGGTGCAACGGGACCATACCAAAGGATTGTGAGATTGCCATCATAGCACCAATTTTCAAAGGGGGTGACAGTCGACGGTGTGGAAACCATAGAGGCATATCCCTTCTCAGTGTCCCTGGTAAAATCTACTCTAGAATCCTAGAGCAGAGACTCCGACGCCTAGCTGGGCCGCAGTTGGATGGGGTCCAGTGCGGATTCCGAGCAAACCGAAGTACTCAAGACCTAATCTTCACACTCAGACAGCTGAGTGAAAAGGTTCTTGAGTATAAGAGTGAGATCCATCTTTGTTTCATAGATCTGGGAAGGGCGTTTGACAGGGTCCCCTGGGGCAAGCTTTGGGACTGTTTGGCAGGGAGGAATATTCCAGCACCTCTGATTCATGCTATACAGAGCTTCTACAAGTCTTGCAGAAATTATGTGAGGACAGCAAACCATAAGTCAGAAGAGTTCAGGACCATCACTGGTGTAAGACAAGGTGATATCCTATCACCTTACCTCTTCATACTCCTTATGGACGATGTCATCAAGGCATGTAAGGAGAGAACAAGAAAGTATTCAGTGGGGTACTGGAAGATGAGACAGGTCTATATTTCGGAGCTGGCATTTGCTGATGATGTTGCCCTGATTGCTAAATCAGATGCACATCTCCAATCCAATCTGCAAGTCTGGAAGGAAGAGCTGGAGAAGAGAGGGATGGTCATAAGCAACTCTAAAACAAAATCCATGGTGATATCACGAGAAGAAAGAAAACATCAGATTAAGTTGGGAGAACAGGTCCTGGAGCAGGTCGACCACTTTAAATATCTCGGAGCTATTATAGACCGAAAGGGAGGCATCAAAGAAGAGTTGGACACTCGAAAAGCAGAAGTAGGGAGACTTTTTCAGGCCATAAATCGTGGATTCCTCAGCAAGAAAGAGGTGGGTAAGAAAACGAAGATGGCTGTATACCGCTCCACCTATGTCCCAGTCTTGACATATGGATGCGAGTCGTGGGCAATGACTACAACCCACAAAAGCCAGATCCAAACCTCAGAAATGAGGTATCTGAGGAAAGTGGTTGAAGTAACAAGAAGAGACATGGTCCGCAACCAGACGATCCGTCAAGGCCTAAAATCCCATCCGCTGCAGACCCAAATAGAACAGTCCCAACTAAGATGGTTTGGCCATGTCTGCAGAATGGGAGAAGATCGGCTACCACGACAAGCATGGGAAACAAAGAGCCAGGGATCCAGACCTCCAAGACGACCCAGAGTCCGCTGGGAGGACAACATTAGACAATCTTTGAAGGACCGAGGACTAGAATGGAACCAGGCCAGGAAGAAGACAGCTGATAGAATGGTCTGGCGCTCTCTCTTCCAAACCTCTACACCTCACGGTAGAAGGGGAACGACTAAGTAAGTAAGTAAGTTAAGGGCTACCTTGTGGTAGACTGGGAGAACACGTTTTTATCACAAAGGTAAGGACATGTTTGTATAAAGTCTATTACGGAACAAATCAAACATCTCATTAGCTCGGCAGTGGAAGTCCTCGTCGTCTTGACATAGACAATGGAGGCGGAGAATTTCGAAAAATATTAGGGAGTCACGACAAGCCTGAGGATGGGAAGAAGTATACAAAAGGTAGCTGTTGGGATCGGTGGACATGTAGTATAATTAGATTTTGAGGCAAGGGGCGAGATGGTAACAATAATGTCAAGAAAGTTAACACAAACAATGGAGATAAAAGAGCCGAACTTGATGGTAGGATGGAAGTGGTTAACAAAATCAATAAAGCAAAATAAGCCAGCTTCAGATATATCAGTGACACATATGCTGTCATCGATATATGAGTAATACATCATGTGGAAAAGACTAGAGTACTGTTGCCAATTATGGTGCTCTAAATATCCCATGAAAAGGCAGGTATAACTTCGACCCATCTTAGTACCCATAGCAACACCATTGATTTGGATGAAGAACTGACCATTACATTCGACAGAATTTAGTTCAAGAACAAGGTCTGCAAGACGGAGAAGAGTGTTTGTTGCTATGAAGAGATACGTGCGCTGGTCGAGAAAGAACCAATGAACATGTAATCCATCGCAGTGGGGAATGGAGGTATACAAAGAGCACACATCTAGCCAAAAGTCACGATAGGTACGGTCCACCGAAAGTCGGACAGAGAAGAAGATTACGAGAGCATGGTTCGTGTTCTTTAAGAAGGAGAGAAAGTTCTCAACGATTGGATGGAAAATGCTTTATAGGAAGTCGGAGATGTGTTCAGTGGCCCACACACAAGCCGAGTCAATGAGTTTGCAATGGTTGGCAGAGTTATGAATTTTGGGAAGCATGTAGAATAAAGGCGTACCCAAATCAATTTCGTGAATACGAAGATGAGTTGCACTGGAGGGTACAGACTTACTTGTGATCAGCTGTTTGATGGCGTCGATTGTTAGAGACCATGGCATTATTAGCTTGAGGTATGTAAAAAGATCCATTGGTCAACTGATTAATCCTTTCTCGCAGCTTCATGTCCTTGCGCCAGACAAAAATGGCTCCTCACGTATCACCAGGCTTGGTGAATATGTATTTATACGGCGAAGTAGGGAGAAAGCACCGGACTTTGCAGATGTGTGTTTGGAATAATGCAATCTCCGAGGACAGAGCTGTTGAATATCGTGGAATGTGTTCTTAATGTACAGGTTAATGGTGTGATAAGCCTGAGAGATGGTATGAGGGGAGGTTTAAAGGAAGAGCAGCAAAACAGGCGAAGATGTCATGAGATTTGCCAGAGATTGCTTGACGTCGTTGTGGTGGATTTGGTGTTAAAAGATGTTATTCCTATTGTACTGACTGAGGTCAGCTGTGAAGGTCCCTGATTATAATAAATGTTGGGTTGAGTTATCAGAGCACCTTTCTGCTACCACCCTTTGACCTCAATCAGACTTATTTTTGACTAATATGTATGTTCGCTACGTCTATAGTCTAGGGTTATGAGTGTATGATGTATTGTAAGTACAAGTACTACAAACACATTTAATTACTAACACATATATATATGAGTACACATATATATATGAGTCAAGACTACAACCACAAACAAACTGACACTCTAAGAAATATATCTTATAGAAGTCTGTGTTAAAAGTTTGGTAAAATGGGTATTTACAATTTATTTGGCCTGATTCAGAATCTTCTGTCCATTCAAGTAATAATAAGACAATCAAAATATGTGTAGCTATGTTCTCTAAATTTATTGACACTGGTAATTAAAGATATGGGTGGGGTACTGACATCATTCCCTCTTTCTCTTTTTACAAAGTATTGTGTCAGTTTTATTGCCCACAATTTATTTTATTTTATTTCTATACAGGAATATAGTATTATAGTGGATGGACTCTGCGTGCCGATACTGGTGGCACTTATCTAGATAATAGATGTTGCTGACATTCTCATAGTTCTCTGGTACGACCACGCTGACAAGGTTCCTGGTGCAGTAACTAGACCTCAGGGTCCAATCAATAGTTTACTTTAGTACTCAGCAATAACGCCACCAGGGCTCTGGTACCTACACCATACCAGAACAAAAACCTCTGAAACAACGTTTATGATTCTTAAAAACACATCTATACTGCATTCCAGATGTAATAAATGGCATAAAAGAAAAAGGGTCAGATCTCTCTGACCACCCCATTCCACTCTGAGATGACAATTCATTACCAGTGCCCCTATTATGTTCCTTAAGGGCTACAACGCCTCTGACACTGCAACAATGATGATCTCCCATAGGATAACGTGGGTTAGCCTTCCCACTGGTAACTGTGGAAACAATTTTAAGTTATGCAATTCACATCAATTGTACTGCTTTTACTGCTTGTGCACAACACCACAGGCCCTGCTTAATTCTGCTGGAAACTCTGTATTTAGTCGTAAACCTTCCCAATCGAGCAGTATCGCAGACACCAAATTTTATTGTAATAATAAAATTAATAAATTCCATCCTTACCACAATTCAAAGAAATATCACAAACGTACGTTGACTGGCTTTAGCATAAATAGTGATTAAGTTCAGCTTTGCCTTCTATTCAGACTGCCAACGGTTAATAACACACTTGGTACTGCTGAGTTCAACGCAGCTTGCTTTGCTTCTAGAATATTTCTTTATCAACTGGCCTCGAGCGGAGAACGCTTTTGCCAATATTACTAGACCTGCCCAATCACAGCGAGGGTCTTGCATTTCAATTCAAAAATTTAAAAAGAAAAACACTACTTCAAACTTCTAGGAGTGATTTTTCTAAATATAGATTTTAGCTTTTCTGCCCAACCAATACTCTCTGTCTACCCTCCTATACCCTCCAATCGGATTTGAATTACTCCCTTGCCTCCTTTCAAACTATCGTTCCCAATAACGTTACATTTAACGAGCATGGACAACAGTATGTTCGTCTAAGCGTTTTCAGTCAAATAGTATTTTCTCAATAACTTGGCTAATAATTGGACTACCATTGATATTGAAACATATTTGTGCTCAGAATACACTAAGCTACACGAATATATGATTTTTATGGCTATATTCATTTGCATTTAGATTTTCAGTTTTATCACTGACAGTCGTCAATTATAACTTTTTACATAAGTCTACCACCTTTTCCCCCTCCTTCTATCTCACTTTTTAATTTATTTTTCAAATAAAACAACTTGTTTTTGTGACGTCACAACTACCCTACGCGTCAAGAATTTAAACTGTCTGTGTGTGTATATCTGCTGGCTTTGCCCATAGCGTGTATATACTATTAGTCTCGCGTGCAGAACGATGCGGGTTTTGGCAAGGCGATGGTAGCATTTTGCGTTAATGTATTACAATCGTCTCGTTCTAGCTACTAGAAAAAGTCCAAAATACTACCAAATTTTGCGTTAAAGTTGACAGATTACGTTAATTCAGACAGCCGTTTGGCGTTACATTTCTAACAAATCGTTAATTATAAGGCTAGGCTGCAGTGTGTATGCAGCAGATCTGGCAAAATGTTAAATATTAGTAGTACGTTTTCGAAACCGAAACTAAAAAGCGTGTTAGATTTTTTTACCGTGGGATCGTTCTATAGGCTTTAGCACTGCACAAAAGGTAGCGTTGCTGGCGTCGAAGATGCCAACCGTCCGACACACGCGGGCTGGGTTTATTTATTGTCATAGGACTAAAATCTTACTGAATTTAGCGATTATCTCACAGATTTTCGCTACAGTCGTCCTCATTTCTGAAATGAAAGCTTCAGTCGCATGCGTCAGCGAAACTGATGAACATCCTGGGGGAGATTATAATGGTCTGAGGAAGGACAAAGAGGAACAAAGTGGGGGCCCTTGCTGAGAACAGAGGGCTTACCCTCAGAGAATGGATCATTGGAAGTGCAGACAACACGAGTATGGGAAAGAGGAATGGAAAGTAAGCGGCGGAAATAGGGCGGAGACGGGAAAGTTTGCGTTGTTTCGAATTGGATAAGAACAGATGTAGTTGTCGATTCTTTGTGTGGGTGGTGCAGAGTGTCGTTGAGCTGAAAGTTGTTGAACGTGAAACTTTGAAGGTGGAGCAAAAGCCTAGAATGCTAGGCACTCATATTGGATTGGAGGCCGGAGTGACTGGCAGCAACAACGCCCATACGCTGAAAAATCGCATTTGGTCTCAATGTGTTGTAAGAGGCATTGTTCTCCTGTTTTGAGTGTGCCAGCCGATGGATTGAACTGGGAAGAAAACTCTTGGGGAAGAATCTTGTGGTGGAGACACGTGTGAATACAGAAATTTGTCATTAATTACATACTAATCGTCAATTGCTTCCATTATTACCATTCATTGATGGAGCTAATTTCATCCGTAACGGAATCAACAACACATGTAATGCACATCGATGGCCTCATGAAAAAAACATAACACCGGAAATTTACCATGGGCAATCAAGCCTATTAATGACGCAATCACTTCTGTTGTTCCCCTATTATACAGTATAGGTCAGACTACACAAGACAAAGACCGTAATACTGTGTCTAGTAAATGATAGAAGACTAAGTTATGTGTTGCGGGTCGCACTAATGACCCGTCATCGAAGCAACATTTTTTTGTGAAGCCTAGATGGCAGGGAGGATAGAGTGATTCGCTTGCATAGCTAGGCGGGGTTGTCGCACGGAAGGTCCTGGGTTCGAGTCCTGGGTAAACTACTCACGTCTGCTGTTTTTCTGTTGTCTAGTGTTCTACTTCTTTATTTTATTACGAGTGCCTAAAAACATACCTTTATGTTTGTTTAATTTGTATTTGCTAAGAAGGTTGATAGCAGCTGCCTTAACTGAGAGATCAGTTGCATTTCGTTTGGGAACATGAACATCAGAACCAATGCACATTTGCACGGGACTAGCCCATGATTCGCCATTGCCACCTGTGCTTTTTAACATCAGTACGGCAAAATTAACTGCAATTCAACAAACAGGTCTAGAACGAACATAATGACACCTTTTGACGATGACACACACACTTACCGGAATGGCTTAGATAGACAAGAAATGGTCAGAAGCATACATGAGTGTCAACAGGCGGTTTTTGAATGGTGTGAGGAAATCTATTCCAATATCAATTATAACAAAACATGTGTGCTATGGTGTTCCCTGAATAAATTTATATTGAAAGCAGATCTCGCAGACATTACTCTAAATGGGCAGTAAAGACACAACAAGCTCAAATATCTTGGAGTTACTTTTGATGGCGGGCTGTCATACAAGTACCATGTTGATTACATCATTCAGAAAAGCAAAAGAGTCCTAGCAGCCCTGAAAGCAATGGCTGCTGCGTACCTCGAGCAGAGACTATTATTTCTTCTATATCATCATCTGGTCTTGTCAGTATGACCTGGGAATACTCACGCTGTCAGTAGCTGAGTATGACCTGGGAATACTCACTCTGTCAGTAGCTGAGTATGACCTGGGAATACTCACGCTGTCAGTAGCTGAGTATGACCTGGGAATACTCACGCTGTCAGTAGCTGAGTATGACCTGGGAATACCCACGCTGTCAGTATCACAATGTCAACGACTGGAACACATTAAAAATAAAGGGGTGTGCAGCGGTGGTTTCACTAGCACTTAGTTTTACATGCCGAGATCGGCACCCCCATCATGGTGGCCTTGTACGACATGCCAGAGTGCGCTGTATTTCTATTCTGTTTTTTCAGAGACCCGCGGAGACTACACGGGACGTAAATTAGTATGTTTAACATCTATTATCACAATATTTATGAAATTGAGATTAACATCTATTATCACAATAGTTATGTAAATGTGATTAACATCTATTATCACAAGAGTTCTGTGATTTTCCCTATTATTTCTACCTCACGAGTTATGTAATTTTTCCTAATATCTATTATCCCAAGAGTTATGTAAGTATCTCCAACACATATTACCACATGAGTAATTTAGTTTTCCCTTATATCTATTATATAATGAGTTATGAAAGTGTCTCTAACATCTATTAATCACATGTAATTTTTCCTAACATTTATTACCACATGAGTTAGTTAAGGGTCTCCATCATCGATTACCACGAGAGTTTTGTAAATTGTAACATCTGTCAATAATATGTGTTATGTAAGTATCTCAAACATCCGTGAAGGACTCAAATTTTAAACCATTAGTGGGACTAACCTTTCTCACAACTCCGAAGAGAGAGAGAGAGACAGAGAGAGAGAGAGACAGACAGAGAGAGAGAGAGAGGGGGGGGGAAGGGGAGAACAGAATGTAGACAATGTAAAACAAGGATAATTCTTGCACTGAAAAATAAAATGAAATACTATAATATTTAAAGGGCAGCAACCATGAGAAATAATACCATCATTTAAAAAACAGCTGTAATTTAGGAGATTAGCACAATCGTCGTAATACAAACAGGATAATTAGAGTAAAGTAACCCTGACACATTCGGACAAGTAACCATTAGAAAAACACGTATACACACATACGCTATACACACCCAAGCCAGCAGGCAGCCCCAACTGAGCGGAGGTTTTTCCTCGTATATCAGAGATCGGAAATCATGCCGCATGCACGTCGAGTCTCCAAACGACCCCATCAACTCCGCCTCGTCTCTTTTTACTTTAACTTCTGTTTTTCTTGATCTTAATTAATTGAAGCTAGCATGTAAATGATTGGTGCAGGCTTCCTTGTAAGGGGACCATCTACCGTGGTTGCTCTATGCTCTCCAAGATGTGCAAAGGAAAGTGATGAAAATGTTGATACTTGATGTACAAGAGAGTAAGATAAAGTAGGAGAGGGATGAAGAAGGAAAATGAGAAGATGAGAGAAAGATACAAACATAATTGCACAGAAGAAATTAGAAAAAACACGGTTATACAAATGTAAACGTTACTTTCGACATCGACTCCACAAGTACAGCCAAGATTTGTTTGTAACGTCTTCTGTATAACTGACTTGAATGCAATTGTGGCCGAGGGACTTGTAAAATTCTGAAGCTATTTAAAGGTAACGGAAACTGGTGTTAACTCTTGTAATAATAGATATTAGACACACATACACAGCTTTTGTGATAATAGATAGACACACTTACATAACTTTTGTGATAATAAATAGGCACACTTACATAGTTTTGTGATAACAGATAAACACACTAATATAACTCATGTGATAATACATGTTGGACACACTTATATAACTCATGTGATAATAGATGTTGGACACAATTGTGACGAAATGGGGCGCCCTTTCCTCCTCGATCTCTGTTTTACTATGGCAGTAACAAGTTACATTTGTTGTACTGATTTTATTGCGATTTTTCAGTGGTCAAAAATTTTTCTCTTTCTCTGCTATGTGGCGTGAGCCGCCGTAGCATAGTGGTTAGTGCACTGGCTTCCTGGCTCAGTGGTCTATGGTTCGATCCCCTTATGAAATTGGAATTTTTAAGGCCGCAAACGGCTCCTGGGTCGACCCAGTCCCAATTGGGTACCACAGCAACTCTGGGAAGGTTAAGGCGGCCTGCGTGATGCTGACCACATCACCCCTAGTGTGCCGATGGTCAAGAAAATATGGGACTAACACTGTATTCCCAATATGCCTCAATGGGCGTGTAACTGGATCCTTTACCTGCTATGTGGCAGATGTGTTGTATTTTCAACATTCTTTCACTCCTGTCAATATATTTCGGATAGTAGACAGGTGATGCAACATTGGAACGACAGTCATGTTGGTGATTCTTGCATACCACACCTTGGCCACAACAGATTAAACACAAATATCGCCAGCGTATTTGTTTTATCACTGACAAAGCGAGGGTGCGTCTGTTGCCCGGGTGGTAAAGAGACGGAGTTCTGTGTGCTCAAGCAACAGATAAGAGATTGCTCGTCTGTGAGACACCTCTTTACATATAAGCTTGACATAATCGTTTCCGACACGACTTGTTACTAGGACATTACTTTAGATGAATGTAATATTTGTTACATCTGAAACACGTTGTAGTATGAGTTTACAGATGTGTTGGTGAGTTCATCTGCCAGGCATTCGGAAGTTTTCAGATCATATACGGTGCATTACGTTCCAAATTTTTCTATGTCAGGAATATTTTGAACACCCCCCCCCCCCCCCCACCCAACATGCATGTTTGAAAACGATTGCAGCGTTTAAGTAGTTCCATAACAAACGGATGCGGGGGAGTGACAGGAATATAGCCTGACACGCTTCAGTGATTTGACACTGTGAGATTCTCGCTTGCCAAGACAAAAACAGACTCTGCCAGATTGGAGCCGAGAATTAAAATTGCATTTTATCAGACCGGACCTTTTGTTGGAAAATTTCAGATGGACTTAAAAAACAGCTAAGGAAATCTCTATCATTTTAAATAAGAACAACAAAGAAATCTGAGGAATCTAAAACGCAAAAAGTCAAAGAGGAAACTTATTAAATTAATGACCCCAAAAGGACGAGTGTAAGAGGCCAAATCCAGTGCCTTATTCATCTGAGCAAAAATGTATATGAGTCAGGATTGGCGTAAGTTGTCATTTTATATTCTATATTTTTTCATTACTAACAATTGAACTAATATGTATATATTACCATGTGAATTTTAATATGTGAAAATCACTAGTGGATGTTCATGTCATTTAGGCTGGCAATCTCAGGCTATAGAATGATGATTTCATGAACCACCTTTGCAAGGGCTGGTGACTGCTTTATAGCGAGTTTCTGACAGAGAACTAAAAGTATGAAATAGTCTCAAGTTCCATATGGAGCAGGGAGGGAAAGATGAAAGAAATGATCTACATTATAATTATAATACTTACAGTTTCAACCGGAGTAAATGTAAATGTAAACATATTCACTTTAAAATTAATGAAAGTTCAAAACTTATCAATCAGTGTAAATGTAAATGAAAACATATTTAAAGACAACGGCTAGCCACCATGGAAGAGATTGGGGCCTTACAACGCACGTCCTACAGAATGTAATGAGATCAAAACTAAAAGATAAGAACCGATATGTAGAGAACTCTCTGTCATCTGGGGAGGAATTTACTGTAAAAAATAATAGGGAAGAGGCAACTCCTCTAATGAGTAAGCAAGTATATAATGATGATTGTTCTTCAAATTCTGTTGAAAGGGATCATTCTGAGAAAGACCACCTAAAAACTAGTAGGAGAAGCCTGAAAAAAGGAACATGGAAAGTTAGAACTCTAATCGGAGAAGGAAAGCTTGACAATCTAATATTAGTTGCAATAGAAATGAAACTTGATATACTGGGAGTTGCAGAGGCACGACTATTGGATACAGGCTACATAAAAAGAGACCCAATATACGCCTGTACACTTGTACAACTAACAACCTAGCGAATTTAAGTTGGAAAGTGTTACAAGACACAAACTCCGATCATCTGCCCATTGTAATAACCATGCACGAAAACGTCATTCCAAACCCAGAACTTGAGAAACCGACTTTCAACTATAAAAAAGCAAACTGGGAAGCGTTCTAATCAGAGCTGGAGGTGATGGAATATAAAGACATGGAATCAGATGATACTGACTTGTGAGCAGAAACACTGAACAATGAAATTCTTAAAATAGCAATAAAATATATACCAAATAAAAATAAGCCACAGCACCTGAAACCAATAAATAACATTAATAAGGAAAGAACAACTCAGTTGAATAAAGAACCAGTTGCCTGGTGGAATAAAAGCTGTGCAGAAATTCATGAGAGAAGAAAAAGGGCCTTACGAAAATATAGAAACAACAGAACAGAAGAAAACTATGATGAGTATAAACATATTAGGAATTAATCTAACAGAATAATATTTAAAGCTAAAGAAACTAACAGGAAGGAGTTTTGTCAGTCACTTAAATCTAGCACTTAAACCATAAAGAATTGTGGAAAAAGCTTAAGGCAATCAAAGAGACCAATAAGAAAACAATAATGCCAACAATCAAACTACCAAAGAGAGCAGAAACAGATACAGAAAAAGCTAATGCCCTAGCTGAGTATTTCTATAAAGTCAGTGCAAAAAGTAGTCTTGGACAGGAAGAAAATGAGAGAAGAGAAAGACTTAGGATACAGTTTTCAAAGGAACTACCAGACCAGATAGATGAAACAAACTATTTAGATGCTGTTAGAACAGAGGGAGAAGTAACTAGTGCAATAAAAGAGAAATCTAATAATGCCTCAGGGCATGATATACTTAGTTATGAAATCCTTAAGAAAGTACCAAAAAAAAATAATAATAACTTCCCTTTATAACAAAATCTGGAGCTTAGGAAAGATACCAAAAAGCATGGAAAGCAGCTATAATAGTACCCATCCTAAAACCCAATAAGGAAGCCCATAATGTAAGTTCATGAGGCCTATCTCTTTAACATCACAACTAGGTAAAGTACTGAAAACTGTTGTTTACAAAAGAGTTAAATTCTTCCTGGAAAAAAATCAGTTAAATAGCACAAACCAGTCTGGGTTTAGAGCAGACAGAAGTATAGTAGACCAGCTTGTAAGATTAGAACACGATGTAAAGCTAGGGTTCAAGAGGAAAGAGAAAACAGTGGCCGTCTTTTTGGATGTCGCTAGAGCATATGATGAATGCTGGAGAGATGGAGCTCTTTACGAAATGAAAAGATTGGCATTACTGGTAAAGACTATAGGTATCTAGAAAACTTTTTACAGGACAGGTATTTTGCTGTACAGGTGAACAATCATAAGTCAGAAATAAGATCAACAGAATGGGATCAGTGATTTCACCTTCAATTTTCACTATAGCTGTAAATGATTTTGCAGATGAATTTAACGACATTAAGAATGCAGTATCACAATTTGCAGATGACTGTGCCATTTGGCGATCTGGAAAGAAACTTGGACCATGTTTACCAAAAACTTCAAAAACAAATAGACAAAGTTTCAGAGTGGATGAAAAGTTGGGGCTTCCAAATTAATGTAAACAAAACAGTAGGTATGATATCCAGCAAAGGAAATTTAAAAAAAAAATAACAAAATCAATATAACCATTAATGGACAAAAAATATGTACCTCCTTGTTAAGTCCTTTTTCGCAAAGGAGTTAAGTGTGCGAGACTTAACATAGCTCGATGTTTGTCTGTGTTAGATGCACTATGTGTGCGCATCTGAGTAGTATTATAAGCTTAATTGATTACGTACCAATGGTTACACTAAAGAGCACAACTTGGTGCGATCGGGTTTGGTTTGTTGCCAAACAGCGTTGACGCAATAAGATGTAAAAAAAAAAGCCGGTTGAAGAAGACAGATGTCTTCCAACAGAGTTCGTTATAAGTCTTTACCCAATGTCGTGGGAAGACTTTACCATATTATTGGAGATGCTACCTTCTAGTGAGGAGGATTAGCTTTAGCCTAGTCTGGCTCGTTTTGTTGAATCTTCATTTGATACCAGTATAAATACCTCAGTACGATCTTGTCAAGACTTCGGCACGTCTCTGCATGACATGCCGCTAGTGGGTAACAGATCCTCTACTGGGATAGTTTTCGAATTACTATTACACTGTGAAATCTCCAGTGCATACATCCGGCATTATGAATTACGTGTAGAATGAAATATGAGCTGTTCAAGAAAAATGAGTAATACTCCCGCCGTCCATTGGATTTCGGCAGTCATTGAGGTCAATCAAGTTGACCAGTAATGTTTATAAATGATGTTCAATATTCAACATGATTAGGATGCTCGTCTGTCACCCGTCAGTAAATAAATGTACCGTTACCGATGTCAACCATGAGTCCTTCATACATTATGTTCCAGTTTGGTCAACCTTAAGACCACACCATTAGCACGATGTTTGCTGTTTATTATTTGGTCTAACTTTATGACCTACAAGTTGTCGGCCATCTGTAAGCCCGACCAAGGCTGATCGTATTCATCAGCAATTGTATTAACTTTGTCTAACCGTGCCACCCTTATTCACGCAAGAATAAAGACACTTACACTCCTCAACAATTAGATTTCTGGGCATAACTTTAAATAAACAACTAAATTGGACTAAACATATAGACAATTTAGTAGAAAACTGTAAGGGACCTCTAAATATGCTAAGGATAGTAAAAGGTAAAATAATGCTTATGTTCTAGAAGTCTTTCATCTGGGGGAAACTGGATTATGCCAGCATAGTCTATGACTCACCTAACGGTGAGAGGCAGTCACTTCCTCTTTTTGAGGATGGCCTGGATCCTATTTGGTTCCCCCACTCCAGTTCAGCTCATGTATGGCTCCTCGAGTCTGCTTGTGTACGGCAGCGCCACCCCCCGGGCAACGGCTTTGACTGGCCGGCCAAACTACATGAGTAAATTGAAAAAGGGAGGTCCCCCTTAAACAGTACACACAACTGCTGGCCGAACGGGCGGATGATCAATAATATTTTGACAACGGCTTCTAGGGCAGGAGTTGGAAAGGCCTGGTATCGAGCTGAGGGCGCACCATGGACTGTAATGGTAAGCGGCCAGAACCATCCAGAAAGCAATGGCAAACTACTGGATGTACAATGCCAAGAAATCCATAATGGCTAATCTGAATACTACACAAAGATCTGGTGGTGAGGCCCCCAGGCCAGACAGATCATATTTAACTGGGGAAGAGATCGTTGGCAGCGTCAGTACAGGTAATCGTGATGACGGCCAAAAGCCTGACTGTGTTACCACGGAAAACCATGTCATCGGTCTTAGAAAAATAATCAAAATAGGAACATGGAACGTCAGAAGCTTATACCAAGGAAAACAGTACATAGTGAAGAACGAGATGGAAAGGCTAAACATCGATATCCTGGGCATCTCAGAGCACAGATGGTCGGGCCAGGGACACTTTTCGATTCCATCAGGAGGAACATTCATATACTCAGGCAAAGAGAGAGGAGGTCAGAGCGGCGTCGGCTTCTACCAGTCTAAAAGGACAGCTGCCTCCCTATTAGGATATAATCCCATAAATGACCGCATTGTCACAATCAGACTGAAAGGAAAAAGAAAGAACATCACAATTATACAAACATATGCGCCAACAGCAGCTGCTGAAGAACAGGAAATTGAAGATTTTTACAATGAACTGCAAAATGCATTAGAGAAAGCAAATAAGCAAGATATTAGGATAATAATGGGAGATTTTAATGCCAAAGTTGGAAACGAAAGATTAGAACATGAAAAAAGAGTGAAAGGAAGTTATGGATTGGGCCAGAGAAATGAGAGAGGAGAACGCTTGACAACATTCTGCCTAGAAAACAACCTAGTCATCACGAATACTCTTTTTATGCAACACCCTAGAAGACTATATACATGGACGTCACCGGACGGAAAAAGCAAGAACCAAATAGATTATATCTTAATACAACAAAGGTGGCGATCTTGTATCTCATCCATCAAGACGTTCCCAGGAGCAGACTGTGACTCCGACCATGAACTTCTTGCTGCAAACTTCAAGATCAAATTGAAAAAAGTCGTTACAAGCGACAAAGTAATACGTTATGACACAAGCGCCATACCAGAAGAGTACAGTGTCGATATTCAGAACAAATTTGACATTCTTATGGCAGTACAGGAGGAAATGACACCAGATGAACTTGCTAATAACATCAGAGATGTATATATTACAAATGCACAGAGGTTAATTCCTAAAAGAAGTATAAAGAGACGAGAATACATCTCAGACGAAACACTGAAGTTGGTGGTAGAGAGAAGAAAAATGAAGTCCAAAAAAGATACAGAAAATCAGGAGTTGTACAAGGAATACACAAAGCAGATTAAAAAACGAGTCAGACAAGACAAACAACAATACATAAACGACACCTGCAGGAAAATAGAGGAAATGCGCGAACAGGGATTGAGTAAGAATATGTTTTCTGAAGTAAGAACATTGAAAAACAGCAACTTTAAATCATCACCCCGAGCAATAAACGACAAGAAAGGCGACACTCTAACAGAACGTAAAGATATTCTGAACAGATGGAAGGAGTACTGTCAAGAAATGTATACGGAAATAAACAAAGCGGCAGATAACAATGTCATGAATGAAGCGGAACGTGAACCAGAACCTACCATAGAGGAAGTCCGGAATGCAATCAAACACTTAAAAAGTGGAAAATCTCCTGGTTGTGATGAAATAACAGCTGAAATGATACAGGCAGGAGGAGAAGGCAGCGCTCGTATATACCATGCATTATGCTGCAAGATCTGGCAAAGCGGAATTTGGCCCAAGGAATGGAAACGATCAATTTACATACCCTTGCCAAAAAAGGGCAACCTGAAACTGTGCACAAACTACAGAACTATAGCTCTTATAAGCCATGCCAGCAAAATACTTTTACAAATCATAATGAAAAGGATGCAACAAAAGCTAGAAACAGAAATAAATGAAGTACAGGCGGGTTTTCGACCAGGTAGAGGCACTAGAGATCATATATTCAACATGAGGATCATCATAGAAAAGTGTAGAGAATTCAACGTTGACCTACATACTTGTTTTCATTGATTACACCAAAGCTTTCGATTGTGTACAACATCAGCAGTTATGGGCTATTATGAAAAATATGGGATTTCCAAACCACCTTATACAACTCATCGCACTGCTGTACCAAGAACAACAGGCAGCCGTAAGAATAGAGGGGGAAACATCAGAATGGTTTGAAGTACAGAAAGGAGTAAGACAAGGCTGTACCCTTTCCCCTTACCTGTTTAACATTTATGCCGAGAATATCATGAGAAACGTAAGAGATGACCAAGAACACACAGAGTTTGACTCATTTAACATCGGCGGTTACCAGATCCCGAAATCAGATATGCTGACGACACAGTCCTCCTATCGACCAACCCAAAAGGACTTGAACAATTACTTCTGTCCACCAAAAAACACAGCGAGGCCCAGAATCTATACCTAAACACCAAGAAGACCAAAGTATTGACAACAGACAAAGTAAAGACCAAACCAGAAATTGAAATTGATAACGAAGAACTGGAAAGTGTCAATGAATTCGAATACTTAGGATCAATCATTAACAGCTCTGGCGACTGTGCAGTAGAAATTAAAAGAAGACTTGCAATTGCTTCACATAAGCTAATACAGATGAAAAACCTATGGCAAGGCACAAGCAAAGAAACAAAGTTACAACTGATCAGAGCATGTATATTCCCAGTAGCAACATACGGCTGCGAGACTTGGACACTCAATAAAACAGTTGCAAAAAAGATTACATCATTCGAAATGAAATGCTACAGAAGGATGTTGAGAATACCCTGGACAGAAAAAAAGACCAACAGAGAAGTACTGCACTCACTAAACGTACAGGAACAATGGCTCCTAAATACCATCGCAATAAGGAAGCTGAAATTTTTCGGTCATATAAAAAGACATAATAGTCTGGAAAAAACAGTGATGGAAGGCATGGTCCCTGGAAAAAGGGGAAGGGGTCGACCTAGACGACGGTGGACCCAGGACATCACAGAGAGTCTGAACTTGTCTTTGGCTGATGCAGGTCGACTTGCCCAGAATCGTGATGCGTTCAGAGCAGCTGTAATGGAGACAACGTTCTGGAAAGAATATGTCACATGATGATGAGTCTATGACTCAGCTGCAGCTTCTAACAAAGCAAAACTAGACAGAATTCAAAATGCAGCCATGAGAACCATTACAGGTGCATTTATATCAACACCAGTAGAAGCACTAGAAGTAGCTCTTGGTATATCGCCCCTTGGTCTAAGACGGAAAGAACTAAGATTAAATTATTGGAGTAAAGTAGCACAAGAAGTGACCCATCCAGCACATGAAGCATTTGTCAAAAACCAACCAAGTGTTTGGACGTCCCCTTAAATAAAGATAGATATCCAACAGGGTGGAGAACCATAGAAGATCTAACGCAGTTCAAAGAACTGTCAAACACAATTAAAAATAGTAATAAATATAGAAACAAAATACCACCCTGGGAACTAAAAACACCAATCATAGACTACTCACTTACTGAAAAGATCAAACAAAACATAGAAGATAAGGAAGCCAAAATGATAAGTAGAAAGTTCATAGATCAAATAACAAAACAAAGTCTGGCCGTCTACACTGATGGATTCAAGGGTGACTTTGGGCAACACAATGGGGAATTAAAAAGAGCTACGGTTTAACTGAAGGGGCTTCGATTTTTACCGGTGGTAGCAATTCTAAAAAGTTTAGAAATATTCGAAGATAACCCACCAGAAGCTGTTACGATATTAGCAGACTCACTATCATCACTACAAGCACTAGAACACCCAGGTAAATGTAGCCGGCCAGACATAAAGGAAGAAATTCTAGCAATTAATACATCATTAGGGAACAGAGGATGTAGTGTGAGGCTAGTGTGGGTTCCAGCACACAAAAGGTATAGCTGGTAACGAGTTGGCAGGCCAGAACGCCAAGAATGGAAGAATAAGTAAAAACAATATAAGAGCAGGACTGGGAAGGTCGGAGATCAAGAGCCAAGTGAAGCTAACTATAAACGAGGAATGGAAGAACAGTAGAAAAGGCAGACACGCGTTCAAACTGCTGAAAGAACCAACAAGGACTTGCCAGGTCAGAGAAGAATTAAAAATACCATCGAACAAAAAACTGTGGCGTCTCCGTCTCGGTGCAGCATACTTTATGATAGAGGAACCTCACTGCCAAGAATGTCAGGAAGAGAATGACATAGACCACTATCTGATCCACTGTAAAAAGTACGAACAACAAAGGCTTGAATTAAAAACTGACTTTAGAAATCACAATATAGACATGACAAGTGATAAGGTTTTAAGTATAGATGCCCAAGGAGATGCCCAATCAAAACTTAAAAGATATATACGTAAAACAAAGGAAAACATATAAGGTTAGTACTTCAGAAAAGACATTCAACTAAATAGACAATAAGCAGCACAAACTAACAAATCATTAAAAAAAATTTTAAAAAGCAACAGAAAAAAAAAGAAACTTACTAACTACTCAAAGGGCAAGGAAAGACAACGAGGTTTAACAAAAAAATAAAACAACAACTCAAAAATGAACAAATACTAATACAAATTAAAACCAAGCGTAAAGGACAATAGTTGTCTATAAACAATACAAAAGAGAAAATAAAATGGACAAATACTAATATAAATTAAAATCAGCAACTGCAAAAGACAATAGTTATTTAAACTGAATTCAAAATTAGTAAATAAAATGACACTAAATACCCCAATTGTAACCAATTTTCAGGTTGAACAGGATAGACCAAGATGGAACGAGAAGAGGCAATAATGGTCAGCTGTTAAGTGCCCACTCTCCACCCATCACCTTTTCACAACTACAACTTGTACACTCAGGAGGAGAAAAACGTGAAAGAGGAGTAGGAATGTTTAATAAAGAAGGAGTTAGAAAAATACGTATGTGGATACTGGACACACAATGACAGAATGATGTTATTAAAGATGAGAGCAAAGCCATTCGACATATCAATCTTACAAACTTGTGCACCAGCTAAAGATCATAGCGAGGAATAAATAGAAGAATACTATGAAGAGCTATAACACACACTTAAACCAATAACATCTACAGGTGTTTTGATAGTAATGGGTGATATGAATGCAAATGTAGGAAAAGGAAAACACAAGAAAAAGGTAGGACGGTATGGATTAGGGACAAGAAATGATAGAGGAGACAGACTTATCCAGTTCTGTGAAGAAAACCAGCTGGTCATAAGTAACACCTTTTTTGAACACCACCCAAAGAAATTATACACATGGAAAAGACCAGGAGAAGTAACAAAAAAATCAAATTGACTTTTTCATGATAAAACATAAATTTAAGAACAGTGTCACAAGTGCAAAGACACATCCTGGCGCTGACGTAAATTCAGATCACAATCCTTTCGGCATCAAAGTAAATATGAAGCTGAAAAGAACAGGAACAGAAGAAAGGAGGAACCCCAGATAGAAGTATCAGCACTGATACAACCAGATATAAAACACAAATATCTAGTCGACGTGATAAATAAATATGAACAGTTACTTACAGAAAGCATGAGGCAGAGCAGAAGAAAAAGTAATCACAAAATGGGAATGCTTAAAAACAAGCTTACAATCAGCCTAAAAAGGAGCCTAAGAGAAATCAAATTTGGATGACAGATGACATCTTGAATAAAATTGCAGAAAGAAAGAGAGCAAAAAACACTCCAGAATGTGTGTCACCGTTGGCTGTTGTTGAACTGGTTACGGCCTCAATTCAAGTGTGTGACCGAGCTGGTGTTCAGTTGAAGAACTGCTTATTACACTAGGTGGCAGATGGCAGGCCTAGAGAAGTAATGCAAGTTTTTACACACACAAGTCTCTTTTGTTTATCTTCCAAGTTAATGCTATTGTGAATGAATACTGGCCATCTCCGCCAGAGTTGGTGATTCCTGGATGAACTACTTTTCCTCCTTTGTTTAACCCTCGACTCGTTCTCTTCCTTCGTAGTTGTTATTATAGTGACTGATCGTATAGTGGAATTTATAATGACTATTGACCTGGCCTACATACAACAACCCTCAAGGATAGACTCAAACATCTGTTGTATCCATCAAAACTTTTATTTACATGTGATCGTTTTCTTCAGTAAGGCAAATAATTCAACACTGAGCTCACATGCAATTATATCCTAGTTGCTTCATGCCTAAGCTCTATATCCCATGTATATGCATAGTTCTCCTGTTAACTTGTTTAGTCTGTTCACCCTTTACTTCTGTTCACCTAAGTACCTCCATGCTTCATCTCAGCACTTCCTACTCGATGTATTTATGTCTTTATTTATGCCTTTATTTCTACTTCATCTCAGCACTTCCAACTCAATGTATTTATGCCTTTATTTATGCCTTTATTTCCTTCTGACCTCTGTAGAACTCCGTTACTATCGCTGAAAGAGGTTTGCTTAACTCATGTACAAGTATCGAATCTTCTATATATATATATGTATATACCTACTTGCGAACGCTTGTGTGCAATTCTTACAGAAGTCGACTTATCCAGTCGCTTACTTGTCGTAACTATTTCTGTAGACAGCTCATTGGTTCACTCTCTGTGAACTCACTCTGATAAAATATGGTTTTCCTCTTGGAATTCATTCTTACCCATCTATTTGTATATAACAGTACCAAGCTTGACCATCAGTGTATCATTCACCTACTTCTCTTCTCTAGGTTGCTTAGTCAACAAAGTTCTCAACATTTATTTGACATGTCGACTTGGAATTTCTGTATTACTTCTCCTGCAATTTTTCAACAATATGAATGATAAGTTCAAAATCATACTTACGGACAAATCACTGAATCTCTCCCGAAATACACTCTCTGCTGTGACTATAAGAACATGCTTAATCCTCTACTAAACTGTCTATACAAAACTTCTTAGTTATATAGTTACTGACTAGAGCTATCACATCCTCTGAACCTTCTAAAACTTATGCTATTTCTGTCTAGCCACAGAATCCTTTAATCTTCTGAGTTATCTCTACAGCTTATGCATTTTCTGTATAACTTCAGAACTTTTCTGTATAACCACAGAATCTGTTAAACTGGTGGCAACCGCCAAAAGCACTTCTTGCTTCTTCAACTTCTGAAACCCGACTGCCTTTCAGAAATCCGCACACCTTTCTGACCTCTAGTCATTATTCCCTGGTGCGTTTCTTTCGCTACCTCTGATTCGTTGCTCCAACCTGTTTTCACCTAAATGTATTGGCCAAGCCTTATTTACAACTTCACGAGAAAAAATACTCACGCTTTATCAGCGCAAGCAAGCCAAGTCGGTGAACCGTTGTCTGTTATTTTCATATTCTATTTTTTTTCCTGTGAACTGTCTAAAGCGGTTCATCTAAATTTGCCAATAGCATAAATAATGCTTGGGCAAACCCCACGGCGACATACAACCCGGGGCCGTACAAATGTCTCCCTTACGGGAGACATTTGCGTTCTATCAACTACTATCTAGTCTTCACTTGACATACCATCATATACCTGCTCGTGTATATATACATTTATAAACTATGAATCATAATATGAAAAGTCCAAAACAAACTAAGATCCTAAGTGTAACGTTATCTCATTACAGTTACTAAGCCTTCAATTGAGGTATATCATCAATTCTCGACCTCATATAATACAACCAAATAATTAACAATAATTCCACACGTGCAATATTTAAATATGTACATTTTGTTGACATGGTAACTGTCTCTGGAAGCAGAGATTTGTCAGTACTCTTTATGTCTATAGTATCTGCCGTCAATGTCGTCCCTGCATTGTAACGGTCAGATAAGCGGAGTTAACCTAATTAATATAGCGAAGCATGCATCAGTAAATGTCCTAGGACGATAGTGAAAGACATGTGTCGCTAAGTCAGAACTTGTTGTGCTCGACTGATGTTAGCCTTGGATGCACCGTTCGAGTCGTCAATTCTGTCCGAAAGTATAGACATTATACACATGTGTACTAAACTTTATAGAATATAAACATCCCTGTGTCCAAAGTTAATGTCAACGTGACCATAAGGGTGAGTCATCACTATCATCTATCAATTAGCTACACATAATATTTCTGGTAATTTATCAACTCTCTTGTATAGTTACTGCTTTAAAGCAGCAATACTGCAAGCATGTCGTATTCTTGGTGTCGCTAGGTAGTCAGCGCAATGGTAAGTGGGGGTTAATCATCTGTAGGTGATGAAAATGTGAAAGGACATGTGTCGTGGGAATGTTCATCATCAGTGCATCATGTGCACTCTTTGTTACCTGTATATGGGTAAGAGAAACTTCTTACTCTGTTATGACTTGGCTGTATCTGCTGCATATCTCCTCTTTTCTATTCATTTCTCTCTCCTTTTTTTCTCAATTTAAATGTGGATATACCTGGAATCCATACGTTAATAGAACAAATATGACCATAATGCTATTTATTCTAACAATAATTATCTGTCTTGATCTTCTGGTGTGCCGAATCCTGTACTGGCAAGCTCTGTGAGTTTACATGGAACAAATGTACTTAGTCAGGACTCTGTGTTTCTCTAGATTAAAGTCTATTTTTTATGTCTCTTTCTTTTTTTCAGGGTTCTATTCTCTCGTACTTTAAAGAGTTACAACGTACTGTAAGTATCTAAATGATCACACAAATATCAACATCAACTAACTTAAGCACAGAAAGACTATGTTGATTAGAGTACCTACAAGCACTATTGCTGGGTGAGTGCTGATAATTAGTACTTTAGCTGGGAGAGTACTTTACGATGATTACACTAATTTCGAGATTTCTTTTGCAAGCTCTAACAGTGTAATCTCTCTACTGGAGAGGCGACTGTTGTACTGTGACGAAGTTGGTATCGATTGTACTATCGTGTTTATAGTCGCTCTGCAGGAGAAAGGGGGCGATTGAATATTTGTACGATGTTGTAAACCTGGAAACGGTTTGTGTACTTGGCGATGATTTCTTTTGAACCTTGCTCGTACATGTTCTTGCGGTAGACGTAACAGCTTCGCTCGTGGTGGTGAATCTGGTGATGAAGGGTGGTAAGGGCGCTTGGTGGCTATACGTATCTCAGTGTTGGTGGTATCATCCATGCAATCGATGTCGCTTTCTTCTCGTTCTGTTGTGTCAAGTTCTGATTCATCAGGTGCCAAAAGCGTATCAATGCGAGGGGCGTTCAGAAAGTAATGCACCACATCGTTTTTCTCAGGAGCTGTTTATTCAAAAAACATGAAATTTATACACAATATACATTGATATGTCATGTAAACATCGGTATTATTCAACATAATCCCCATCAACTTGTACGGCTTTATGCCAGCGCGAAACACTTGCATGCATTCCTAGCCCGTACCAGATTTTGTCTTGATCATGTAGCCATTTCTTCGCTGCATGAATCACTCCTTCATCATCTTCAAACCTTGTCCCACGGAGTGCATCTTTAAGTGGACCAAATAGATGAAAATCAGAGGGTGCTAAATCGGGACTATAGGGTGGATGGGGTAGTACAGTCCAAACCAATTTGGTGATTGCTTCCCGTGTTGCCGTGATCATGACCTTTCCAACTGAAGGAATTGTATTGAATTTCTTTCTTCGTGGTGATTGCAGATGATGCCACTCCATTGACTGTCTTTTTGTCTCAGGTTCAAAATGATGTGCCCAGGTTTCGTCACCTGTAACGATCTTAGCCAAAAAGTTCTCTCCATCAGCATTGAAACGCTCCAACAATTCAGAAGAAATTGCTTTCCTTTGCAATCGGTGGTCATTTGTAAGACTTCAAGGAACCCATCTTGCGCAAACCTTAGAAAATCCGAGAGTTTTTATAACTGCATTTGCACTACCAATGCTGACTGACAGCTGTAAGGCCAATTGTTGAGTAGTGATTCGCCTATCAGTAAGAATAATGCCCTCAGTGCATTTCAACATTTCCGCGTTGGTGGCTGTTGCAGGACGTCCACAGCGCGGCCGATCAAGCAGCTCCGTATCTTCACTTCCTGATTCTTTGATTCTCTGAACCCAGCGACTGACTGTACTCCTGTCGACTGCAAAACTTCCATACACATCACATAGACGCTTGTGAATGTTCAAAACAGTTTCCTTCTTTGCAACGAGAAATTCTATCACAATTCGCTGCTTATAACGCAAGTTGCTAACACGCTCCATTTCAACGGTTTAGGGCAGCCGTATTATTTGGCCAGTTGCGGTGCGATTTGGTGCACACAATTGGCACATGCAATATTTGAAGTGTGCAAAATTCCATGCTTCTATCTTTATTATTAGCTGACGAAAAACGATGTTGTGCATTACTTTCTGAACGCCCCTCGTAATATTCTTGTCTCTGTGTGTGTCATCAGAAGGTTTCGATGTTTTAATGTTTATATGCTCTGCTGTAGGGCTCTGACTATGATGAGTTATGTTGCTTCTCGTTGCCTGTAAAGGTCTTTTATCTTCGCTATCCCAGCTGGAGTGTGTAGGCTGGTGTTGACTTCGAGCTGGTGGTTGTAATCGTCGACTGATATATTCTTCTGTAGGGCTCCGACTATGGGGGGTTATGTTGTTTCTCATTGTTGTTTGCAAGGGCCTCTCATCTTCGCTGTCCCAACTGGAGTGTGTAGGCTGGTGTTGACTTAGAGCTGGCGGTTGTAGTCCTTGAGTGCCATAATATGTTTGACTCGTTATGGACGGGTGGGGTTCGTCGTCATGCACTGATACTGGTTTGCTGCTATCTCTATCGTGAAAACGATTGTCTCGAAATATCAACCTCTCTCTGAGTTCTGCTAGCGGAATATCATCTTCGTCTTCTGAGTTGTCTCTACAGCGATTCAAACGATGTATAGCATCTTGTAATTGATCTGGAGTGTTACTTTGTTCTGCATTAGTAACAAGCTCACCATCTGTGTCGCGTTCGCTGTGTGAGGTGCTTGAGGATTCTGTAGAATTATAGTGATACAACGTGGCTTTTCGTACTGGTCTGCTTTCGATAAAGTTGGTGGTGCTGTGGAGCGATGATTATCTTTCTTCATTTGTGCTGCGTGTGCTTTGGTGACTATGTTCTTCTCTTCATTCCATAATGTGCAATTTATGGGTGTTGTCTGTTCAAGTACTTTATATCCGTCGAGCCATCGTGCGTCAAATTTGTTATCTCGAACATTCTTCTTGTAATAGACTTTATCACCAACTTGAAATTGTTCTAATGTAGCTCTTTTATCGTGCTTTTTCTGCCATTTCTTAAAAGCTTTCTGGGAGTTTCGATTAGCTATCTTAATCTTAAGAATTTGGGGGGGGGGGGGGGGTCTTTTCTCTGCTCAGTGTGTACATCAGATGTGTTGAAGTGTACTGTTTCTGGTGTACTAGTATCTGTTATGGCGGTGTTAAAGTCAACATCTGTTTGTGTTGTAACACTGATCAGCGTTGTTTTCTTCACCTGTGGTTCCGGCCTTGGTTGACTACTAATCATTGAGGCCCATCGCGTGTCATTTGACTTTACAAAACCGACTTGGTGATGTATGTTAGATCGTTTTCTGCATTGTTGTATTGTTCTGATATGCACCCTCATTCCATCTTCTGTTGTTATTAAGCAAGTTTGCTGGTCACTTGTAACATTTTATACTGCCCATATCTTTTGTTGTTTGATTCTGTTCATAAAATTTCTGACAGCAATACGACAAGCTCTTTTATCAAGACTATTTCAGTGGCGGCGTTGTTGTATATGTTGTCGTCGGCACTCACGGGCTAGGTGTCCTCGAAAACCACAAATGAAACAAATTGGGGCATTGATTTGGTGTATGTTCTGTTGTCTAGGAGAATGTCAAGCATGATTTGTGTTTACTGGTTCCTGGTTACTCGTCTGGCTTGGGCGATGCCAACGCTGGCGGGAATGTCCAACTTCCATCGGTTCATGTTCTGTATGTGACTCGACTGTAGGTTTCTGTTCAATACACTGGTTAAATCTTGTTTGAACATTCTCTTCTGTGATTGCTATTTGGATCGCTTCATTTATTGTTTTCGGATCTTTGCGAATCATGTGCAATTTGGTGTTATTTCCTAACAATCCGTCAACAAAAATTCCTACAAGATGTTTCTCTAGGTCTGATGATGCTGTCAACCATCCAGGAATGCTTCCTCTGCTAAATTTAATAATTTCTCTGCATAGGATTGTATGGGTTCATTATGTTGCTGTCTGATGCGGCAAAGAAGTGACCACGCGTGCTCTGTATTAGTAATGTCAATATAGCGTTGTGTTAACTCTTTCTTCAGTGACTCATATGTCTCATTTGGATATGCACTGTCACGTCGTCTCAGAAAATCAGTGACCAAAGAGTCGGACGATACATATAATATTCGCTTGCGCTCTGTGTCTGTGCATGCATTTACCATAGTGGCGAATCTATCTGCATCCTTTAACCATCTTCTAAATTCCTTAGAGTCTCCTGTGAATGGTGTAATAACCAATCTAATCTTGTTGTATTTTGCGTACTGATCAACATTATGCAATGTATCTGTAATGCTTTTAAGAGCGGCCATTTTTGGTCCTTGTTCCGGAGGTAGTGGAACAAATGTGGGTTGTTGTTGTATCTGTTGTTGTTGTTGTTGTTGATACATTATATCTGCCTGTGATGTAGCCATGATGTCACTTAAGAAGGACTGGTCGCGGCGCCAATTCAAGTTTGATGTAACAGGGCTGGTTATACGTTGGTGGAGTCACTACGTAGCAGATGGCAGGCCTAGTGAAGTAATGCAAGTTTTTACACACACAAGTCTCTTTTGTTTATCTTCCAAGTTAATGCTATTGTGAATGAGTACTGGCCATCTCCGCTAGAGTTGGTGATTCCTGGATGAACTACTTTTCCTCCTTTGTTCAACCCTCGACTCGTTCTCTTCCTTCGTAGTTGTTATTATAGTGACTGATCGTATAGTGGAATTTATAATGATTATTATGTCACCAATCGGTGCAGAGTTGAGAGAGATGGCTGAGCATCACAATCCCCCCTGTGTTGCAGCATGATGAGAACCCAGCATTGCACACTGAGCTTGGGGGGATCACTTGGGCACCAGACTTAATACTGGCTCTTGACTGGATGGCCGCATGCAGGAGATTTCTACAATGGAGAGATGGCAGGTGGTGGGTATCTGGAAGTGGCTCTGTGCAGGACGTAAGGATTCCTTGGGAGAGCCCAGAACCAGAGCACAGCATTGTGCAAGCTCTGCATAGTTGGAGAGCCCCCCCTGGATGACGGGGAATGCACAGTGTGCCACCCACCTATCCCCAACTGCTAACTTAGAACCAGAAGTGGGGTCCTCTGTATGCGTGCCAGGCCAGGATAAAATGCCTGGGAAAGAGACTGGAGCTCAGAACTCCCTAACTCAAAGTTGCAGGATGGCAGAAAAGCCACGGGAAAGACAGGTCTATTTTCAAGATAACGCAACCATATTTTCACCATACGAGCTCGGACGCCGCCTCAGTAAACAAGGTCCGCGCAGAGCAGTGACACCCCCAGGCTGCTTGCGAATAGTCTACTACTGGGAACATAAACGGATAAGGGATGAGCCCATTCTCCCGTTAAAGAGGTGCTAAAGTCGTAGATACTGGGCCAGAAGGCGCACCGGAAACCACAGTATCACGCAACTCGCTTTTTTTTAATGGATGAGTACACCGTCAATTTTTTTTTTTTTCGTACGCCCGCTAATACTCGAGGCGAATCTCAAGTTATTGTTAATGTCTAGCCTGACATTGATTTTACGTGAGTATCCCTTTTTCTTTGTACAGAGACAGGTGTCCCTCGCCATTCAGGCAGATACTCGCCGATTTCGGAGGTACCCATTAGAGCTGGGTCAGCTCAGGAGCCACCAATCCCTGGTCGACGAAACTTCTTCAAATGTCCTCGCCAGGTCTCGAGTTAATCCAGTCCAATTCCCGGTCGACGAAAAATCCTCAAATGCCGTCGCCCGGGTTTTGATCCTGTATCACCCGGTCGCCAGAGCGGTGTTGTAACCACTACGCTAGCGCGGCTCCCTCACCGTCAAATAAATCTCGTACTGGTGCTCGCCCTGTGGAGCTCCACCAGGCAGGTGCAGTGCCGGGCTCTGAGCCTCGACAGAGCCCACCCTCAGCTACAATGCTTCAGATCCGACAGACAAGATAGACGAAAAAATGGAGTACTTACTCTTGTAAGGAATAACATTCCTGCACACGAAAGGAAAACCTTCATGGATGGAGCAGAATATCAGCTGTTGCAGATAAAGGTAGACAAGATGGAAATAGAACTCCTGAACTATTACTGTCCGAACAACAAACCCCTGAGTCTCAGCTCTATACAGGTACCAGCCACCAACTTTATAGCAGTTGGAGACTTTAATAGCCACTCCCAGAGCTGGGGCTATAACCATCTGGATCACAGAGGTGAAGAGGTTGAAACTTGGCAAGATGATCACTCCCTAATCCTAGTCAATAATGCCACAGATACTCCTACCTTCTACTCCAGAGGATGGCACACAACTTCAACACCAGATCTTGCCTTCTCCACACCAGATATAGCTGGATCTATTAGTAGAGAAGTAGGAGACCAACTAGGGGGAAGCGACCATCGCCCAATCTTTCTTACTGTCCAGAGTGCAACTCTCAGTACAGGCCCAGCCATTACAAGATGGAACTACAAAAAAGCCAACTGGGGTTTATTCAGGCATCAGGTGAACACGCTGCTGTCTACCCTCAAGGTACAGAACAGAGACATTAATGAAGTGGTAAAAGACTTCAACAGATGCATACTACAAGCTGCAAAAGAAACCATTCCCAAAGGATGCCGGCGTAACTACATACCATACTGGTCCAGCACACTCCAAGAACGTCAGGAAGCTATGGACAGGGCTAGAAAGGACGCAGAGTCTCAGCCTTCACTTGAAACTCACAACAAATGGAAAAAGGCTGTAGCAGAGTTTCAGAGAACAAAGCTAGAAGAAAAACGGAAAAGCTGGAGAACTAAAACGGCATCGCTGAACCTTGAGAAAGACGGCAGGAAACTTTGGAGATTAGTCAAGTCTCTAAATGAAGAGCGTTCCTCACCTAGGCAGACTATCACATTGGATGAAGGTGGCAAACTTTTCAGAGGAAAACAAGCTGCAGACTTGTTTGCTAGAAGATACAGTTCAGAAAGCAACTTACCCATTAACATAGATCATCAGAGAGAGATAAGAAAAGAAATACTGGCAACCATGGGACAGACAGATACTCCTGCCCCAATGAGGGAACCCATCACACTAGGAGAACTACAGAAGGCTATTTCCAAGCTTAAGTTTCAAAAGTCACCCGGCCCAGACAAAATCAGCAACGAAATGCTAGTAAATCTGAGCTCAGCAGCAAAGACAAAACTGCTTGAGATATTCAACCACAGCTGGTTGAAAGGAACGGTACCCCAAGTATGGAGAGAAGCCATCACAATACCCATACTAAAGAAAGGGAAATGTAAGACCGAGGCTGCAAGTTACCGGCCAATCAGTCTCACAAGCTGTGTTGGGAAGACTATGGAGCGAATAGTCAACCACAGATTGAAATGGTATTTAGAGTCTGAGCAGATCCTGGTGCCGGAACAAGCTGGATTTAGAGAATGCTACAGTATAGAAGACCAAGTTACTTACTGTCTCAAGCAATAGAAGATGCCTTCCAGGAGAAGAAAAAGGTCCTAACGATCTGGGTCGACTTCAAGCAGGCCTTTGACAAGGTGTGGAAAGATGGCCTCATTGCAAAACTTAGGAGAAGTGGAATCCAAGGCAACATGATGAAATGGATCCAGTCATACTTGCATAACAGGAGAACTAGAGTCACTCTTGACGGTCTGCAGAGCAGAAAAGTGTTGCTCCATCAGGGGGTACCTCAAGGAGGAGTAATTTCCCCAACACTCTTCCTTGTTTACATCAATGACCTGGTGAAAGATCTCCCTGCAGGAGTTAAAGCTGCCTTATATGCAGATGACCTAGTACTCTGGTGCGCTGATGAAAATGTCACCACAGCAAATTATAGAATGCAGCGGGCAGCAGACATGCTAGTGTCATGGGCAGAGAAATGGCTTATCACAATAAACACA
>JAMPIV010017782.1:0-87322 GCA_024509875.1 Oreohelix idahoensis | reverse complement strand
GGGGGGAGGGGGGAAGGACATTACAAAGGCGACGGGGGCACGGAAGGGGGCGGCCGACGGGAGGTACTAGGGGGAGGTGGCGGGGTTGTGGCAGGTGGGGAACAGGGTAGGAAGGCGGGGAGGGGAGTAGGGGTGTTGGCTGGGGGGCTCGTCAGTGGGAGGGGATGGTTGCAGGGGCGGGTGTTTTTACTTTCTTTTTTTTTTTTTTTTTTTTCTTTTTTTTGATTTTTTTTTTATTGTTTTTTTTTTTTTATAGTTAAAGAGAGAGATAGAAGGTTACCACTTCACGAATATAATGGAGATGAGATCTGGCCAAACATTCCATGTAAAAATAGTCTCCGTCCCCGTAAGATGCCACCATTTCTCTCTTCATGGATTATTTGCGCACACAGACCGACCGCAGGCAAGGTACTTCAAGGAGCTTGGGGGGAGTGGCAGTTAGTGTAGTGGGCGGTGTGGGGAGAGGAGGGGGGGGGTTGGGAGTGACGTTGTTAATTTATTTAATTATTTTTTTTTTTTCTAACTGTGGGGGGGTCAGGGTAGCGCATCACCCAACCAACATTTCATCTCAGGCGCATTAACGAAAAAACAAACCTCAGTAGTACTGGCGGCGGACACCTACGAGGGCGGAGGTAGGAAGGAGAGGGGAGGGGTGTGTGAGGTTTGTGCTCAGGGTCCTTTTTTCCTTTTTCATACATGTCTATGCTAGCGCGAGGGAGGGGGGGAAAGGGAGGGAGGAGGGAAGAAGGGAAGGAAAAAAAAAAATGGAAAGGAGGGAGGAAAAAGAGCGGAAGAAGGGGGGAAAGAGGGAAGAAAGAGGGGGAAAGGAAGCGAGGGGAGGGAGAGGGACAAAAAGGGAAGGGAAGGGAAAAAGGGAGGGGGAAAAAGAAAGGAAAAAGAGAGGATTGGACAGGTTAGAGGGAAAAGGGGATAAAAGGGGAAGGGCGGGGAGGGGGGAACCGATGGGAAAAGGAAGAGGAGAACGGGGGGGAGAGGGGGGGGAAGACGAGGGAGGCGAACAAGGAAAGGGGAAAGGAGGGGGAGGAGAAAAGAAGAAGGAGGTTGCTTTCGATCACGGGGACGCATCGGTTCAGGGGGGGGGGGAGGGGATTTACGGTGGAGTGAAAAAAAAGGGGGGAGGAGGAGCTGGGAGGAAGAAGAAAGGAGCGGAGGGGAACGGGCGGAAGGGGGCAGGGGCAGGAGGGACTACAAGCTCTACACAGGCAAAAGACAAGGGGAAAGGGGCAGGGAGGGGGGGTGACAGGGGACCACAGGGGTAGAACCTACCAGGAGCTCCCGAATAGGGGAACAAACTGAAGGGGACTTTAAGGGAGGGGGGGACATATGCGTGGAAGGAGTAGTAACCAGGACTAACAAGAGAAGACTAAGGGAGGGGAGAACACAGGGGGGAAAATGCCAGGGGACTGGATGCCATAGAGAGTAAGGGGGGGGGGAGGGGGAAATACACGGAGTTAATAATGTATGAGGGGAAAGTATATAGAAGAGGGAAATTCCACAAAGGGATGTCAGCGTTTTTTTTATTTTTTTTTTAATTTTTTTACGTTTTTTTAAATTTTTTTTTTTTTTTAAGAAAAAAGTGTTTTTTTTTTTTTTTCAATTTTTTTTTTTTTTTTTTTTTAGGAGATTTTTTTTAAAAAATTGGAGGGGGAAGTTTGTGATTTTTTGTGGGGCTTTTTTCTGTGTGTGTGGATTGTGATATTAATGGCGATTTTCCCCTTGTTTCATTTGGGGACGGGGGGGATTCCCCCGGAGGGAACGAAGAGAGGGGCGAAGGTGACAGGGAACTGGGGGGCAAAGGGGACAAAGACAACAGTAGTGGGGGGGAGAGGAAAAGGGACGGAGGAAACATTGTATTGCTTTTAAGGATATCCATGACACTTCCCTGAACCAGCCCCCTGGCCAAAAGGCCCCCCCCCCCCATCCCGGAAACATTTCCCCGGGAATGAGAGTCTAACAGAAAGTCTTGACCGGCAACCGGAAGCAAAGCTTTTTAAAAAGGAAATCCTGTAGCGAGAGAAAGGAAAAGAAAGGAAAGAGAATGGGAGGAAAAAAAAGTGAGGGGGAAGGAAGGAAAGGAAAGGAAAAAAAGGAAGGGGAAATCCTGAAAGCCGCCATGGTTTCACGAAATTCCCTTTATGCTTTTCATTTAATTTGATTGACAGGGAGGTTTTCCAATGAGGTTATATAGATCGTCATATATGGAGGGTGGCGATTTCGGGAAAAGAACAATTTCATTTTCAGGTGGATCTGACGGCTTAAATGCATGAGCGAAGGAGGGCTAATTTGGTAAAGGCTGATTCTGGCCTAATGGGGTGGGGCTATTTTGTTGTATTATTATTTTTTTAGGCCTGGTATTTAGGTTTATTGCAGGAAGTCACAGTAAAATAGCATTGCATTTCAGTAAAAGCTGCAGGTGGTGATTCATTTGTAGCGATAATGTAAGGGGATGAATAGGAAACATCTGTATCGGATAATAAAGAGAAATAGTTTACAACAGTAGGCGATATCAGGGGGTCCCCCCCGTCGATCAACCCGATAGTCAAACACAAACGCTTGTGAGACTTGGGTTCACCACCCCCGTCTTTTTCCGTCCAACCACACGAGTCACTGCCCGCGACGAATTGAACCCACTCCACCAAGGTTGCAGCTTTCAACTTCACTCCAGTTTTCTGCCAGCTGGAGGCAGTTGTGAAAGTAACCCCTATGTTGAAAACAAATTACTGTCCCGAGTTCCATAGCCCGTTGTGGTTGTTCCACAGCCAGCACGATGCCCTTTCCACAGTTTCACTCAGCCTCTTAAGTGCCCTTGTTCTTAGCTGTCCTTTCCCACCCAATAGTTTCAGTAGATCATATACATAGCCATCCACTAATAATAATAATAATAATAGCCCCTTCAGTCATAACTGACTATGGGAATGCGCCCCTGAGGTGACAGCCCTCAGCTGCTTATTTTCTTGGTGCTCCCTTTCGACGTTTTCTCCCCTCTCTGCTTGTTGTGTGAGCTTCTCTGAGGTGGCGCCGTAAATAGCATCGCCACTTAGTGCGATCGGTAGCTTCATCCTCCCATGTTGCTGGATCCATGTCCAGTGCCCTCATATCTCTCCTGCACCTACCTCAACAGCCATGACCCTCGCCGTAAACACGTCGTGTCTTAAGTCCGCGGCCAGGTCATTATACTTGGCCAGTTTGAACGAGTGTTGCTCGTCCAATCTGGATTCAAATGGCACGGTCAGCCCAATCATTATAATCTGGCGCGATGATGAAGAATTAGCAGTAGTAGCCATGTAGTGATTTGCTTTACAAGCTGATGTTTCCAGCCTCATATTTGTAATGTGAAGGCTTAAACAATTCACTCCCACGGCAGTATCTGCTATGGGCCTCGAAGCCACTCACCTCTGGTCAAACCTCTCGCATACACTGGATAACTCACCGAGTCCCTAGTCATTCAGTAGCAGACTGTTCGAATGTTTCACGAGTTCTCATAACACACCATCTCATTATGCCTCAAATCACTATCTAATTTACTGTATGAGGAATTCGATATTTGTCAATCTTATTGTTTTTGTTTTGTTTGTTTGTTTTTCTCACTTAATTTGTTATTTTATGTTTTATTTATTTATTTATTTTTCGTTTTTATTTTAGTTTTAGTTTATTTTAAAAACATACTTTGATTATGATGATTATTGCAAATGTATGATGTTATATTACTTTTATAATGATACATGCCTAAATAATGCTTGCAGTAAATGGGGGGATGAAAGGATACAGTATACACCATGAGAGTGAGAGAGAGAGAGAGAGAGAGAGAGAGAGAGAGAGAGAGAGAGAGAGAGAGAAAGAGAGAGAGAGAGGAAGGACAGAATGTCAGACGGGCCTTCGTGCCCAATTCTTAACCCTTTGAAAATAAAGTTCGTTCGTTCGTTCGTCTCACGCATTCTGAGCGTGCAGTAGGCCTTTTCTTTCTGTGTCTGATTATAGAACTTCCGAGGACTACATGCGGCTATGTGAGGTCTACCAGAAGACTACACACAGCGAGGGAGCATAAGAACCCACGGTATAAACGCAAGAGTAGCATTTTGTTCATCCTCTTTTCCTCCCCCTTCCTCTTTCTTATCCTCATTATCACCATCACCTTTTACATTTTCTATTAATTTCAAGGCAGTACATGTTCTGGAATCCCATTGGTTCTTCAAGTATCATGCCTAGTGACGCAGGAGATCGTCTATCTCCACAACTTCCTGTCTTTATGAAGTGGGGTGATCAGTTCCGTTACTTGCTTCCTCTGCCCTTCCCTAATGTCGCGAGTATGGAAATAGAGGCTGTCTGAGTTAGACAGAATATGAATGAGTAATGTGAAAGTAGAGAAAAATAAAGTCACTAATGAAAATATGGATAGAGATAGGACTTCTGGAAAGAAGAGATATATAATCAAATATCTAAGGTCTACTTCCCAGCCATACTCGAGACTATGTTTTAATAGTCATACCTTTCTCCGTCCTCTCATGCAAAATAGGAAAATTTATTACAGTTAGGACTACAACAGCAAACATCACGTGACAGTTAGAATAGAATGAATTCTGACCGCTTAGAACATATAAATATATTTATTAAAGAAACTACGATAACAACATAAATAATAACTCCACTTGCTCTGATGTCTCGGTCGTTCTGTCAGTATACTCAGAGGTAACCGGCTATCAATGGGTCGGACAGTGTTGCCGAAAATGACTGGATGGCAAAGGCGACAGCCCGTATGTGCTGAGATGACGGTTAACTGCAACTGGCGGCAATATGTGCTGTAGGTAAATAATCCAGGAAGAAAGACTACTGTTTACGTGTAGGTAACAGAAATCGATGTAGATTGGTATACTCCAGACAGCACGAGTAATGTGTGCTTTAAAAATACTGGCTATCGACGAATCCTTTCTAACGGCATGCCCGTATACTCCGAGTTAAATGGCTGTTAATGGGTCGGACAGTGTTGCCGAAAATGACTGGATGGCAAAGGCGACAGCCCGTATGTGCTGGAGCTATAGACACTTTCAATAATAGGCTGTAGTTAAGTAATCCACGCAGCGGCCTTATAGTTGAAACCTGGCAGTATGACGTAGACTGCCTTGTAATATTTATTATGTGGAAGTTGTCATCCACTGACAGCAGCAATCACACCAGGAAGCATAAAACAAATGTTCTGACCAAGGCTCGAATAAAGAACAATTCCTGCACTTTAGCTCCGGCGCAGAATATCACTTTGTCCAGAGGCAGAATTGTCTTGAGACAATGGTACTGAGTGATAAAGACACCTCACTTAAATAGTAAGATAAAGTCTGCAGGTGGCTGAGTGTGGCTTCTGCACGTGCAAGGATCTAACGTAACAAGACATAAGGGTCTAGGAAAATGTTTCCATGGCGACTTTAGATACAGGATAAGACGTAATCTGAAGCAACACTAGGCTGTCTTACGAGCGACTCGAGTTTGAGATTCTAGAAGCAGGCGGAAGGATTAAAAGTTATAGTTTCTCCCCCGGGAACAATAGTTCTCTGTAAATCAAAGAATTGGAAAATAACCGCCTTCTACACGAATGGCAGAATAAAATGACATAAAGCTAGATGCCGATGTCCACGTGTAAAGGGGTGAAATTTAGCCTGTCCAACGTAATATTGACTTGACCAATGCCAGAAATAGCGCTATTAGGAGCTATAAGACAGAAAGTTGGCGTAGACAAAATTAGAGAACAAGACAGGGCAGACCACTCGGCTAAAAGTGACAGAAATTTCTTCGAATCACGACACCTAACTCAAGACCAGAGTCAAATACCCGTTTACAACCGGGTAGAATACAACGTGACGATACCAGGTTTCAACCCCACAACCCAGTTAATTTGTCACGAGAGGAAGCCTCTTTATCTGCTCAGCCAGTCAGTCGCTCAGAAGAGAAAATAGAGACAAATAAAAAATAAAGTATAGAAAAAAAAAAAACAAATCACAAACACAAACACATGGAAAATAGAAGAGTGGCTAAGAAGCATGGCGTCCGTCTCTAATTCTAAGGTTACCGAGTTCAATCCCAGTACAGGAAATATAATTGCTTTAGGACTGCTTAGATCCTCCCTGTGTGATCTAAGGGAGGAGATCGGAGCACTTATGGAGTTGTCCGTGTGCAATGAAGATAGTCCTTAAAACGACACCAAACCAACTAACTAGAAGGACGACGAAAGAGAGGCAGATCAAAGACAATCTGGCGGAGAACAGTGGAGACTGACATGCAATGTAGGGCACAGCATGAAGGATGGCCACCGACCGAGCAAAATGGGGACAGTTTGTTGCTGACCTACAAGACACCTACCAGGCGTGATGGCCACTGACTGCTTTGTCAGTCAGGGGCTAAGAATCCAAGAACAAGAAGAAACCAACTAACTGGGGCCTTCCTAATATAATGAGCCAAACAGCTGTAATCGATATACGGCAAAACAGTAGGCAAAACTGTAGGCAAAACAGTAGGCAAAACTGTAGGCAAAACAGTAGGCAAAACAATGTCATTAATTTCTTCTTCATTCGTATCATTTTAGCACAGATGACTGAAGGGGCTATTATTATTATATTATTATACATTAGTATCATTTTCCCATAGATGACTGAAGGGGCTATTATTATTATATTATTATACATTAGTATCATTTTCCCACAGATGACTGAATGGGCTATTATTATTATATTATTATACATTAGTATCATTTTCCCACAGATGACTGAAGGGGCTATTATTATTATATTATTATACATTAGAATCATTTTCCCACAGATGACTGAAGAGGCTATTATTATTATATTATTATACATTAGTATCATTTTCCCATAGATGACTGAAGGGGCTATTATTATTATATTATTATACATTAGTATCATTTTCCCACAGATGAATGAAGGGGCTATTATTATTATATTATTATACATTAGTATCATTTTCCCACAGATGACTGAAGGGGCTATTATTATTATATTATTATACATTAGTATCATTTTCCCACAGATGACTGAAGGGGCTATTATTATTATATTATTATACATTAGTATCATTTTCCCACAGATGACTGAAGGGGCTATTATTATTATATTATTATACATTAGTATCATTTTCCCACAGATGACTGAAGGGGCTATTATTATTATATTATTATACATTAGTATCATTTTCCCACAGATGACTGAAGGGGCTATTATTATTATATTATTATACATTAGTATCATTTTCCCACAGATGACTGAAGGGGCTATTATTATTATATTATTATAATTTGTATCATTTTCCCACAGATGACTGAAGGGGCTATTATTATTATATTATTATACATTAGTATCATTTTCCCACAGATGACTGAAGGGGCTATTATTATTATATTATTATACATTAGTATCATTTTCCCACAGATGACTGAAGGGGCTATTATTATTATATTATTATACATTAGTATCATTTTCCCACAGATGACTGAAGGGGCTATTATTATTATATTATTATACATTAGTATCATCACTACCGTTCAGCTCCCCAAGGGCCATAGGCCTTCAACAAATTTATGCTAGCTCTTTCCATCCTGTGCCATCGTCTCATGATCTTTTAATCCCTTCCATTTCTGTCTCCAGAAGTCGGGACACTGATGACGCCCAATTTATATTATGATTGAGTAATTGGCCGCCAAATGACGCGTGCACCATGAGGTGAGTGATGGTGCCCGTGGTCTGGTTTTGTGAAGTGTGTAGATGATGTACAGTCAAACAATGATCATACAAAAACAGGGCAATCCATACAAAGACGTCAGTTAACTCACGACGTATAAAGTCAATGATGCTTGTAACAGCTAGTGACGTTTTTCTGTATCATTTATTGTGGACGCCACAGTGACAAAATGTATACGCGAATATGTAGGTACATCAGACAGTCATTATCACAGCAACAATGTCAGTATATCAATGGACGGTAGACAGCATCATAATAAAGGTGATTCACAGGCATGTCAATACATTATAAGGCTGTAATGTAGTCGGGAAAATTCTCCATCCCTTTCTATCTTAGCCAGAAGATAACCAGATGTATGAGATCAGTTCACTCTCCTTAATCTGACTTCAGCAAGACAGGCACGTCTGCCGAAGTATAAATAATGTCCTCAAAAATATCCTCTAGATAACAAAGGTTTTCCAAACCTAGTTCATGTAACAAAGTAGCAAGTAATGGTCCTTGGGACATGCATCAACCGATGCAGTACAATACAGCGACATGTGAGCTGGGAAAACATCACGTGACGACGCCTTTCGAAGACAGGCTATGAATCAAAAATCGCTCACGACCAAAAATCGATAGAGTTAATGAAAAGTTAATTTACCTTGCCTTCAGGAAATACACAGAAATATTACGCCTCCCGGCATGTGGAAATACACTAGAGGTATTATCTCGAATAAACGAAATATCCATTAAGAGGACTTCACATTCCTGACAGAACAAAAAAATAGCGGAGATCCCCTCTCAACGAGGCATCTTTCTAGCTATTCAAAATCGCTCACTCACTGGTGGGCGGAAATCGATCGACCAAGAAACAAGACCAGTCATGCGCAGTCCAGCGCAAAATGACCACAGCTCAGAACTTAAGACGCAAGGACCTTTACTACGAACCAGCGTAAGAATGATTACCTTAAAAGGATAACCCAACAGGTTGCCAACCGTTTTTCTGAGAAAACGGCCTAGCATAGCAAACTTAACTGCATTCAATACCAACGCGAGGAGACAACTGCTTACCGAGAAAAGTGACTATAAATTTCAAGCAGTTGTTGCCCTTGCGTTACAAAATATATATTGTAATAAAACGATGTTGCGAGAATTTCTCACGCAACATATCACCACCTCCTCCCGATTAAAAAAAAATGTGGAACATATTTTTTTTTTTAAATATCAAAGAGCATGCGATAAGCGGCTCAAAACGCACGAATTATGCGCTGATAATTAATTAAATTGCCTAACATGAGGCTAAATATAGAGTGTCTGGTGAGGATATACCTCAACAGAAAAATAAATATGTCTCAAAAATATTCACATCGGGGAGGTGTCACCAACACACATCACGTTAGCATGTAAACACAATATACGTATGCAAGTTACCATAGACATCAATAAATAGCATAATCTAATATTGTCTTTAAAAATGGATGTACAAATCTGATAGGAAAATTTAAATAGTACATTATTTGACATGTAATGACATAAGTACATAGTAAAGTTAAACTACATGACGATCCAGGACATATCCTCTGGCATTCCGAGGGTAAGTACACAATCTAGAACTCGTCATGCTTGATAATAGTAAGGTAAGTCCTCAGCTCATCAATGACATTCTGAGAAAGTACAAGCAATATAATGCTAATTAATAACTAATATGCTTCATAAGGTACAATACATTATTAATAATTGTGGCTGTTTAGTAAACTAACGGCCCTTATATTAACCACTCAGTCTTCCTCTATCATCTTAAAAAACGAACAGAAGAAGATGATAACAAAGCACGATAGTGTGTACATATAAAGTGAGTACAGATGTGCTAATCTATTGTAGTAATATAGGTGTGTTATGACTCTGTAATATATGGAAATATAGGACAGAAGTATTAGTTGGAGTCATGTGGGCATCTAGACAAAATGTCAGCCATCACATTATCCGCACCACGGATAGCTCGTACCGTGAAGTGAAAAGGTTGAAGAGCTATAGCATATCGAGTGGATCTCGAACTCTTCAAATTCTTAGTCTGAATAGCTGTAAGAGCTTTCTGATCAGTCTCTAGAATGAAATGTGCGCCCAGGAGGAATCTTTGTAGTTTTAGAATTGACCAAACCATCGCTAACAACTCACGGTCTAAAACCGAGTAGTTCCTCTCTGCCGCATTTAGTTTTCTAGAAATGTACATAACAGGATGCAGAGTATTTGCATATTCTTGCATCAGTGCTGCTCCAATCCCAGTGGATGAAGCATCACTCCGAAGAACAAAAGTCCTATCAAGAGTAGGTAATCTTAAGATGGGAGGAGAAGAAAATATATTCTTGATTTGGTCTAGTGAAGATTGGCATTCTTCAGACCAACGGACCAGATTAGGCGAACCTTTCTTCAACAATGTTGAGAGAGGTGCCATGATCGAAGATAAATTTGGAATAAATCTCCCATAAAATTGAATTAAACCTAAGAGACTCCTAACTTGTTTCTTCGTTTTAGGAACAGAGATGTTCAGTATTTTGGAAGTATTGTGGTCTTCTGTCTTCAAGAGACCATGACCAACACGATGACCCAGGAAAGAGATTTCACCAAAACCAACAAAAGCTTTAGAAGGTTTTGCTGTCAAATTATTCTCACGTAGAGTGGACAGTAAGTCATATAACCCTAAATAGTGATCTTCCCAGGTATCACTGAAGAGACAGATGTCATCTAAGTATGCGATGACATCCGAACGATGTGACAGAATTCGACGCATCATGCGAACGAAAGTGGCAGGGGCGTTCATGAGACCAAAAGGCATAACATTCCATTGAAATAGACCCCTAGGTGTAGAAAAAGCAGTAAGAGGTTTGGCATGCTCTGCTAAAGGCACTTGCCAATAACCTTTAGACAAGTCAAGTTTAGTGAAGAATCTAGAATTAGAAAGTCTAATCAGTAGATCTTCTAACAAAGGCATCGGTTCAGCATCGAACTTTGTGACCTGATTCAATTTGCGATAATCAACGCAAATTCGTATGTTCTTATCCTTCTTCCGGACAATAACCATGGAAGAAGAATATGGTGAAGTCGATGGTTCAATTATATTTAATTGAATCATTTCATCCAATTCCTTTTCCACTTGCGACTGAAAGTGTATAGGGATAGGATAAGGCCTAACCCTAATTGGATTATTGTCGGTAAGAATTATGTCATGTTCTATGACATCTGTGTGTCCAGGAATGTCAGTGAGAACATCCTGAAATGTTTGTAACATCGACGAGACTTGTCGATGTTCGTCACCAGAAAGATTAGGAGAAACAGAAACGTTTTTCCAAGATTCCGTGGAATGTAATGGAACCACTGGAAGGGGAAGATTGACATCATAGAAGGTAGATTCCTCATCCTGTATGACAGACAGGGATGAATAATGACCGTGAGGTGCAGGAGCATCATCCGTTGCCTGGAAAATAGGCAGCAAATAGTCCGGACGTTCGTGAAATTCCGAAAGCATGTTTATGTGGAAAGTTTTATGCTTTCCATCAATATCGACCACATAGTCAACATCGGAAATCCGAGAGACTATTGCATACGGACCTTTCCATGCAATAAGAAGTCTATTTTCCCTACTGGGGAGTAGGACGAATGCTTTGTCACCTGGACAAAGTTGTCGTAGACATCTATTCTTGTTAGCAAACTGCCTTGCCTTCTCTTTAGCAATTTCTGATGAAGCAGTTGCTAGCTTACATGCCTCAATGATCTTTTGTCTAAGAGCAATGACATACTCATATGAGGATTGAGTTTCATCGCTAATATCATCGGCAGTGATGAGATCGTGTAATAAAGACATAGGGCCGCGCGGACGCGCGCCAAAGACAAGTTCGAAGGGAGAAAATCCTGTGTGTTCATTAGGGACTTCTCTATAGGCAAAGAGAGCCGCGGGTAAAACCCTGTCCCAATCTTGAGGATGATCTTCAGTTATCTTACCAAGCAAAGTCTTGAGCGTTCTATTCAGACGCTCAACTAACCCATTAGACATAGGATGGTAGATACTACTGAGAGATCGTTCAATATGTAAGGTAGACATTACCTGTGACATAGTGTCAGATATGAGTTGAGTGCCATGGTCTGACAATATTTCTCTGGGGAACCCCAAGCGAGAAAATATCAACCAAAGAGCATCTGCGATATCTGTAGTAGATATGCTCTTAAGAGGGATAGCCTCTGGCCAACGTGTGCACATATCGACACATGTAAGAATGAACTGATGTCCTCTGGCCGACTTGACCTTAAAAGGGCCAATAATATCTATGGCCATTTTCTGAAACGGCCGAACAGGAATGTCAGCAGCCTGGATAGGCGCAGCATGTCGTGGTCCTCTAGATTTGACCTCCTGACATACCTTGCATGATCGGCAGTAAATACGAATGTCCTTGTTGACAAAAGGCCAAAAGAAAGCCGCAAGGACTCTCGACTTCGTACGGGCAAAACCCATATGTCCAGCACATTGCGAGTCATGAGCATGTTGCAATATTTGCACTCTCATGCTCTTGGGAACAAGAATTTGCGAATGCGCCGACGTAGTCGAATCTTGTACCATACGTACAAGTACGCCGTTTCTCATTGCAATCCAAGATTTTCTATTTGTATCCTGATTCGGATCACCTTTCTTCGCAAGAATGAAGAATTTTTTTAAAGAAGGATCTTCTTCTTGCAATTTTATGAAAGAGTCACGAGTGATTACTAAGTGACTATCTTGGCTATCAACTTCATTATCACTATTCAGTGAAGTTTCGGGTGTTTGTAGAGCTTGTGCTCTTGTAACCACTGCATTTGTAGCTTGCATGTTATTATCTTCCCAAGCAGCAATCTGCTGTGGGGTACACTCCCTAACTCCGTGAATACGACCAATAATAAGGTCCGCAATAGGATTAGGTAAGAGACAAGCATGCACATCTCCAGTAAAGAAAGGAGTGGCAATGCGAATTACAGCAGTAGGATATTTTTCTAGAGTGCCGCCAAATGTGACACATTTAATAACCTTTCCTGTAGCACAAGATGGATCTACAAGCGATTGTCTAACACCAATAGTGGTGCATCCGGAATCGAAAAGTAGTGAGACCGGAGTATCATTAACAAGACCCTTATGTAGGATTAAAGAACCCCTCCCGTCATGCGCAACAGCAGCAGGAAGAGCGGGAAGTGGGTGACCACAACTCAAAGTAGTTATGGTACCCGGTTCGAATAAAGTACTGCATTGGGGGCATTTGTTTGCTCTCTCAAAGTCAAAAGCAGAACCAGTGACAGCGTCAAAGTTTTTATTATCAACAACATGATTACAGGCTCCCTCAGTTTCCTGTTGTACAGAATTAGCCTGCTGATATCTCTTTTTTTTTGTGTTGAGACCTACCGCGACTATTATTACCTCTGAAGTTATCAGAGTTATTATTATCTCTGAAGTTATTGTTGTCTCTATTGTAATTGTTATCATGATTCGAATTCCAGTTTCCACGATTACTATCATGTCCACATTGATGCGAACATCTATTTGTTTGGTTTTGAGGTCTTCGGCAGGAATAACCTCTATTACCATATCCTCTTTTGAAATGCCTATAATTATTAGGGTGATAGTAACGAGTACTATCAGGTTGTCTCCAATTCTTCGAAGAAGAATCACCATGAAATTGATTTCCATGATTTTGACAGAAATTACCGCTGCCCTTTCTATCAAAATTTTGTTGGGATCTACGAGCAAAGTTTTGACCATACGGTGCTGCCGAAGCAACCGGTAAACCTTCTTTCACCTTAGAGTTACCCATGGTTATGTGTGGGTGCGCAGTTACATATTGGCAACAGAAATCTTCCATTTCTTTTATTGTTTTAGGTTTACGTTCATGAAGGAAAGCAAGGAAAGACTCATTGACAGACGACATGACTTTGTCTCTAAGTATTAAGTCCATAAGTCCTTCATAAGTTTTTTCCGTCTTAGATAGTTCAACCCATCGTGAGAAAGTAATGCGTATTCTTGCAATAAACTCGGAGAATTCAACTCCATTTTCAGGTAACATGTTTTTAAATTGTAGACGATAGCCGTCTTCGTTAAGCTGATATTTCTTTAACAAAGCGGCCCTGACAACCTCATAATTGTTCTTGTCAGGTTCATCCACCATATTTAATATACTTAGAGCTTTACCTTCAGTATCCCTGATAACTGATAAACATATTTTGCTTTGTCTATGTTATGAGCTGTACATGCTTGTTCAAATCTGTCCAGATAGAACATTATGTCATCACTGGAAGGACTAAATGTTGGTAACTTAATCTTAAAAGTATCATTATTAGCCTTACCAGAAGATGAACCCTTGTTTGAATCATTACCATTACTCATGTTCATCAATTTCAATTTTTCCAACTCCAAAGCTAAGACCTTTTCTTCATGTTCCATTTTTGCTTTCTCTTTCCTCTCATCAGACTCTCTCTGTAATCTTCTTTCCTCAGCCTGAGCCTCTATTTGAAGTCTTTCAGCTTCTTTCTCAAGTCTTTTATTCTCAGCCTCTTTTTCAAGTCTTTTATTCTCAGCTTCTTTTTCAAGTCTTTTATTTTCAGCCTCTTTTTGAAATCTTTCAGCTTCTAGCTGGAGTTTTCTTTCCTCAGCTTCTGATTCCCTTTTTTGTTTTTCCATTTCCATTTGGAATCTTTTTTCATCCACCTGCATCTGCAGTTTCTTTTGTTCAGCTTCCATTGCTTTATCATATCGAGCAGTTGCAAATTCTTCTAACTTATCACCAGTCTTCCCAAGCAATTTACCCTGCTCAATAAAGTGCTCAAATGTAGATATGATGAGTAATAATATGAGTTCAAAAACCTGAAATAATTAACTAATTTATTTCAAACCTAAGTGTAACAAGTCTTAATTAAGCACTTGTATATTCACATCACATTATATTATCCCAGTCTCTGTGGGAAACAAGTCTCCAATCAAAGAACTTGTATATGAAATATCAACACTCAATTCTTGATCATAAGTGCACTTCTCATTCAATAGTGCACGACACTATTCATCATTCATTTATCATCAGTGTAGTAGTAACAGTGCATTAGCATAGCCCATTAACTAATTACTATAACTGTAAACAATGACTATGTAAACACATGCAGAATGTAAACATTGAAAATGTAAACAATGCAAACAATGTAAACAATAACAATGTAAACAATAACAAAGATCAGCAACAATACAAAAACGTTCGCAGAAATCAACTAAAAATAAAGCAGAAATTAATGAAATATCACAAAAATTGTGACGATATCTGCGATAGAATTAAACAAAATACATGACACCACAGTGTATAAACAAAAATGTTGTATGAAACTAAACTATAGTCAAGAGTAGGCTAACAAATACAAACAAATCAAAACGAAACTAAAGAATGCGAAATAATAACGAAAACAATATTAATACATGTCATCACAACTAACATAAATAGCAACAGAAGTCGCTTAGCAAATTCCAGTATCGGAAATTTGCTCACCCTACAGAACACTCTCAATAGAAAACCTCTGCTATGTGGTATGATCTATGGGAGACACCACCCAACCGAGAACCCGCTGAAATATAAACATATAAATATACGAATAACATATAACAATAGAATGAGATGATACACAGAAGACTCAGCAGAAGTATAAGGGCACAGTTTACGTACAAACAGGCCACTTAACTTATAGGCTTCCAATCGTAGAACAGCAGAAAAAACGGATGTCAATCAACGTCCTAAAGAGCGAAGCTCCAACGATGATGGCACATCTGAACTGCTTCCACTGCTAACACGATGGTACTAGAGCTTCTGAAATACTGTATGTTGAGTTGTTTCGGCACTTGACCCTCTTATCCAAAAGTAAATTGATGGAAATCGGTACTTGGCCTTCTTCAGAAAACAACCCGTTTCAACCGGCACTTGACCTTCACAAAAAACGACAGCACTGGAACCTTGACAGCAGCAACTTGCTTGACTTGCGTAAAAGATAACAGCAGTCCGAGTTATCCGGCAACATGTAACAACGCCGGGTACTGTCAAATTTCTGTTTCAGTCAAAAATTGCAATTTTGACATTTACCGGGCAACGCCGAGTACTTTGAAAATTTTGAAGATGTTGACTGTCTTGAAGAATGTTAATTTCTTGAAGGATGCTGATGAATTCTTGTTGAAAATGAAGTGGGTAAGGGACCCCGTGTTTGCTGGTACCAGATCAAACCAGCTTATGGCCACCAAATGATGACGCCCAATTTATATTATGATTGAGTAATTGGCCGCCAAATGACGCGTGCACCATGAGGTGAGTGATGGTGCCCGTGGTCTGGTTTTGTGAAGTGTGTAGATGATGTACAGTCAAACAATGATCATACAAAAACAGGGCAATCCATACAAAGACGTCAGTTAACTCACGACGTATAAAGTCAATGATGCTTGTAACAGCTAGTGACGTTTTTCTGTATCATTTATTGTGGACGCCACAGTGACAAAATGTATACGCGAATATGTAGGTACATCAGACAGTCATTATCACAGCAACAATGTCAGTATAGCAATGGACGGTAGACAGCATCATAATAAAGGTGATTCACAGGCATGTCAATACATTATAAGGCTGTAATGTAGTCGGGAAAATTCTCCATCCCTTTCTATCTTAGCTAGAAGATAACCAGATGTATGAGATCAGTTCACTCTCCTTAATCTGACTTCAGCAAGACAGGCACGTCTGCCGAAGTATAAATAATGTCCTCAAAAATATCCTCTAGATAACAAAGGTTTTCCAAACCTAGTTCATGTAACAAAGTAGCAAGTAATGGTCCTTGGGACATGCATCAACCGATGCAGTACAATACAGCGACATGTGAGCTGGGAAAACATCACGTGACGACGCCTTTCGAAGACAGGCTATGAATCAAAAATCGCTCACGACCAAAAATCGATAGAGTTAATGAAAAGTTAATTTACCTTGCCTTCAGGAAATACACAGAAATATTACGCCTCCCGGCATGTGGAAATACACTAGAGGTATTATCTCGAATAAACGAAATATCCATTAAGAGGACTTCACATTCCTGACAGAACAAAAAAATAGCGGAGATCCCCTCTCAGCGAGGCATCTTTCTAGCTATTCAAAATCGCTCACTCACTGGTGGGCGGAAATCGATCGACCAAGAAACAAGACCAGTCATGCGCAGTCCAGCGCAAAATGACCACAGCTCAGAACTTAAGACGCAAGGACCTTTACTACGAACCAGCGTAAGAATGATTACCTTAAAAGGATAACCCAACAGGTTGCCAACCGTTTTTCTGAGAAAACGTCACGCCTAGTGGCGTCTTGTATGGCAACCACAAATTGATTCCACTTTGCTCGGTCGACGGCCATCCTTCGTACAGNGCCCCAACTCTGGTTCATTCTTTGCATCTCAGTAATGGCATCGGGGTCGGCCTCCTTTTCGTTTTCTGAGGGGTCCACAAACATGTAATGGCCCAGCGGGGTCCAGCGTCATGGCCAACCCAGCTCCATGATGGCTGATGGCATGTCCTCTTGCTCGCTCCGAGTAAGCAGATCTTGGTTGGTGATGGTATTCGGCCAAAAGATTCGGTGAATTTTTCTTAGGCATGTTGTGTGAAAAGAGGACAATTTCGATATTTCCTTCTCTGTAACTCTCCAGCTCTCCGCGCCATAGAGAAGCACAGAAAGCACACAGCTCTGATATAATCTTAATTTTGTGCTAGTGCTGTATTGAGAGGACTTCCAGATGTTGTTTAGGCTAAAAAAGGCTGTTCTTGCCTTATTCATTCTGATGTTTATGTCTTTGCCTGCCCCGCCGTCTGGTGTTACTATGCATCCTAGGTATGTGAAGGTGTCTGTCTGTACCAGTTGCTGATTCCTTACTGATATGGGCTCAGGGTTGCTCACATTGAGCGTCATGACCTCTGACTTCTTTAAATTGATGTTCAAGCTCACCTACTGGCTAAACTTATTGAGTCTATCCGTTTTTTCCTGGATGTGTTGATGTGAATGTGCTAGTAGTGCAATGTCATCTGCATATTCCAGATCTTCCAATGTAGAAAATTTAGTCCATCTTATTCCTCTTGGACTGCCCTCTGTTGTTTGACGCATCACCCAGTCTATGACTGTTAAAAATAGAGTGGTTGATAAGGGGCATCCCTGTCGTACTCCTGTCTTCACCTCAAAGGTTAGGTTGCTCTGCCCAACACTACACGTAAAGTTGGCATAGAGGCTTTTTATGATTGCCACTATGCAGCTTGGAATTCCATAAGCCCTCAGTATTTTCCATAAACTGTCCCTATGTATGCTGTCAAAAGCCTTTTCAAAATCAACGAAATTAATGTAAAGCTGTCTTTGCCATTCTGAGCACTGCTCTATAATGTTCCTGAGAGTGAATATATGATCTACACATCTTCTGTTCTTTCTAAATCCTGCTTGTTCTTTCCTCAGTTTGTGGTCTACTGCTTTTGAAATTCTCTGTATAATTATCCTGCCCAGTACTTTGCTGGAAACTGAGAGAAGAGTGATTCCTCTACAATTATTGCAGTCTGCAAGATCTCCCTTCTTGGGCAATTTGACAATTATTCCTTTGTTCCACTCTGATGGTGTTGTCCCCGTTTTCCAGACTTGTGTGCAAATAGTGGTTCTAATAGTTCTGCTGCCAGCTCAGGGTCTGTCTTAAATAGCTATGCATTTAAGTTATCATGGCCAGGAGCTTTTCCGTTCTTTAACCCTTTGATTGCTGTGATGATTTCTTCTTTTCGTAAAATGTCTGTATTTACATCTAGATCGTTTTCAGCCTCAGGAACATCCAATTGTGTTTCTGGTGGTTCCTTGTTCAGAGTTTCTCTGAAGTGCTCTGCGCATCTTGTTTCCTGTCCCTCTGCTGTCGTGATGAGATTTCCTTGCTTATCTCTTACTAATGTAATATTGTTTGCACCTCGTTTTCCGCTGATGAATTTAGTTATTTTGTATACTGTGCTTTGTTCATTTCTCAGTGCTGCCTCTTCTGCCTGTCTTGCAAGATTGTCTAGGAAATTCCTTTTGTTGGCTCGGGTTTGGCGTTTAACTTCCTTGTCCAGCTGACTGTACTGTTCGCTATATAGTTGCTTTAACCTGGGGGACTTTGCTTCTGTTTTCTTTCTTTTCATTTCCTTTCTCGGTGTTATGGTGTTTAATGTTTCTGGTGTTATCCAGTCTTGCTTCTTCCTTTCCTGGAATCCCAAGCATGATTTGCTGCTTTCCTTATATATTGTTGAAATGGTGTTGAATTTCTGGTCTATATCATCAGTCGGTGTCTTTTCCTGACTTTTGGCAAATTGATATCGTTTCTTTATGTCAGCCGCAAAAGCTTTTCTTGTAAGGGGGTCCTTCAATTTGCTGATGTCAAACCTTTTCTGTGTAGTTACAGTTGGTCCAGCCCTTCTTAGTTTCACTTTCAGTTTTGCTACTACTAAATGGTGATCACTTCCCACATCTGCACCTCTTCTTACCTTCACATCTTGTAATGCATGTCTCCATCTACCGTTAATCATGATGTGGTCTATCTGGTTTCTGTCTCGACCTTTTGGTGATTCCCATGTTAATTTGTGAATTTCTTTATGTGGGAAAAGTGTTCCTCCAATGACCAGGTTGTTAATACTACAGAAACTTATTAATTTATCCCCATTTTTGTTTGCTGTTTCGCTGCCGCATTTCCCCATTACTCTTTCATTATATGTATTGTGTGTACCAACTTTCGCATTGAGGTCTCCCATTACTATAATAAGATCACATCTAGGTTTGTCTTCCATTTCTTTCTGCAGTTGTTGATATATTTCATCCTTGGCCTCTTCATCGCTGTCATTCGTTGGTGCGTAGCATTGTATTATTGTAGTATTGGTGAATCTACCTCTCAATCTTAATCTTATCAGTCTGTTGTTGATGGGTTTCCATTCCAGTAATGTCCTTTCTATTCCTTTCTGTAGAATAATGGCTACACCTTCATTGTGCTGTCCATCCTCTCTTCCAGAGTAAAGTACTGTTTCTCCTGTTGCTGTTTTAACTTTTCCTGCCCCTGTCCATCTGCTCTCGCTTATCCCTAGAATGTGTAACCTGTAGTTTCTCATTTCTGCCCTGACCTGTTTTAGTTTACCCGTCTCATTCATTGTCCTGACATTCAAAAAACCCATTCTTGTATCATGTTTTTCGGTGAGGACGTCCGTTCTCATGTCAGTGGCTTCCTTTCGGCTTTCACCACTGACAGTCATACGAGCCTCAGACTCCGGATGTCCGTCCCGCAGCAAAGTTTGTTTATTCACTGTTGTTTCCGTAACTTCAATTTTTTTTTACATAGACAGGGGTGTCAGCCCTATGCTAAAACTACAACCTGGAGGACCAGGGTGTCTGCTTTAGTCTGACCCCTGCCCGCGCAAACCTGTCCAGCTTGGTAGAACCTTCCAGGAGTAAAACTCCCGCTGGCATAGCTCTGGGGGTAATCAGGGTACGCAAGCCGCCATACCTCGACAAGGTATTGACACCGGTGATGGCAGAAAAGAATATTTAAAGGATGTTTATATAAAGGCCAGGGTTCCTTCCGACCACTACTTTACGGGACTCAATCGGTGCTTGAGCCTCTGGGGAATGCCCGACTCACTCGGGCGGTTGTTCCGCCACTGGACCCAAGACAGAAACGCTTGGCTTGGTTTTGTTGAAGACCTGCGCTGCACAAAAGCTGACAAGTGTTTATAATAATGGTGTGATGTCATAACTAAGGTTACGTGCCAGGGTTTCTTAACTTTCTTGTGACATGGACCCCTTTATTTGTTTAATGAAGGCTATGGAGACCACTTATTGTTCGATAAGGCTATGGACCCCTTTGATTGTCTGATAAAGGCTATGGACCCCTTTGATTGTCTGATAAAGGCTATGGACCCCTTTGATTGACTGTTGAAGGCTATGGACCTCTTGATTATTCGATGAAGGCTATGGACCCCTTTGGTTGTCTGATGAAGGCTATGGACCCATTTGATTGTCTGATGAAGACTATGGACGCCACTAATTGTTCGATAAGGCTATGGACCCCTTGATTGTCTGATAAAGGCTATGAACCTCTTTGATTGTCTGATGAAGGCTATGGACGCCACTAATTGTTCGATAAGGCTATGGACCCCTTTGATTGTCTGATGAAGAATATTGCCTTCTTTTATTGTCCAATGAAGGCTATGAACCTCTTTGATTGTCTGATGAAGGCTATGAACCTCTTTGATTGTCTGATGAAGGCTATGAACCTCTTAGATTGTCCGATGATGGCTATAGACCCTTTTAATTGTTTGATGTTTTAATTGTTTGATGAAGGCTATGGACACCTTTGATTGTCCGATGAAGGCCATGAACCTCTTTGATTGTCTGATGAAGGTTATAGACCATGTTGATGAAAGCAATGGACCCATTTTATGAAAAAATGTACACGAGAGCACAGTTTAAAATGTTATATTTCAAATACTAGATTACGTACGAGATGGATCATCTAGGATCTATTCACGGAGGCCGATGGACCACAGATGAAGAACCCCTGCTCTCTGCTGTAACATGCGATCTTTCTCCATATCCTTCTATCTCTACTAATAGCTCCAACATTCCATTACCAATTTATTTTCTTAGCCTCTGCATTAATTTGTGTGTGTGTTTTTTAAAGGTGCTTCGGATATCTTATCCGCTTAGCTTTCTGCTTGTCTACACAGTTCTATTTCTATTTATATATAATTTATTAATTTTTTACTAATTTTTTTCTCAATAAATTCACATATCTCTTTCTTCTGTTATTTTTATTCCTTTGTTTCTTTTTATTTTTACCTCTCTTATTTTTCTTTCTAATTTTTTTTTTTTTATAGTTTTCCCTCACTTAGTTTTTACGGGGTTTTTTTTTTCCCTCCCCATACTTAATCTTTTCTCTCAACTTTCGGTAGTTGCACCTATTTTTAGTTCAGCCATGCCGGACTATCAGATGTAGTATTTATTTTTCTAGTTGTTTTACTTACTTCTTTTTTCTTCTCTTTCTGTTTTTGTTTGTGTGTCCCTGGTGAAGGGCTTGGGGGTCGGAGTGGCTAAGAAATATGGCGTCCGCCTCGAATTCTAGAGGTACTGGGTTCGATTCCCAGTTCAGATAATATAATTTATGGGATTTTATTTTTCAGAACCAGTGGTCCTAATGATGGTATACTCCCCCATGTATTCCTGGGTAGTGAGATCGGATGCCTAACCTTCTCGGATAAGGGCGAAAAAATAGGAGGTTCCCGTGTGCAAGTTGCGCACGTTAAAAATTCCATGGCAGTTGGAAATCGCAAAGATTAGGCCACAACGCCGCTGCCATGGCAAAATTTAAAAATTAGAAAACTACCCACCACAAAAATATTTATAGAATGTGTGATTCCAATATTCACACATTGAGATTCTCGCTGGTGCTAGGGAGTTCGTGCACTGTGCTGAGATCCTCCTTGTGTGATCTAGGGAAGGAGATTGGAGCACTGATGGAGTTGTCCGTGTGCAATGAAAATAGTCCTTAAAACCACAACCAAACAAACAAAGGGCTTGCGATTTGTCCCAGTACGATGTGTTAACTTTTTTCCCTCCCACCCCACTAGTTTTCAGAAAGTGGTATAGCCAAATCGGGAAATCACGTATGAACAATGGAATAAAAACTGGGTTAACAGTTTAATGGCAGAAGGAAGAAATAAGGCGAAGATTGGGAAATGGGAATGGCAAGAAATAGAAAGGGGAAACCAGTTAGCCATTTATTTTGGTGAATTAAGCTGACGAACTTAAAAAATCCGTTTATCCCAAGTTTGACTTCCAATGGCTTAACACAGTAGTCGGCAGCTTGGGATAAATTACCCCGGCGGGGGTAAATTCGAGTTTTCGAGGGATACATAGCAAATACGATCAGTGAAATTAAATAGAGGTAGTGTGGGTACAGCGTTTGTCTTTCCAGGCAAAGCTTCAAGTTTCCGGATTCAAAACCTGGTAAAGTCACGTTCCAGTCTTCCCAGCTGAGAATGTGTACGTTTAATACTAGACTCATCAGATGCCCAGAGAAGGTCTAATTTTAATACTCAACTATCAGTCGCCCAGATAATGTCTACGTTTAAAACTAAACTATCAGATGCCCAGTGAATGTTTACGTTTAATTCTAGACTCATCAGATGACTACAGAGATCTGAGTTTAATACTAGACTCATCAGATGACCACAGAGAACTAAGTTTAATACTAGACTCACCAGATAACCACAGAGATCTAAGATTAATACTAGACTCAGCAGATGTCCAGAGAGATCTAAGTTTAATATTAGACTCATTAGATGACCAGAGAGATCTAAATTTAAAACTAGACTCATCAGATGCCCAAAGAGTGTCTAAGTTTAATACTAGACTCATGAGATGCTCAAGAGAAGGCCACTCTCCAAACCTCCGATGTCTTGCGGGCAGTGTTAGGATGTGCAAGAACATGGACAGGAAGACTCCACAACTTCCCCACTGAAGACACGCCCACGGCGACCGTTGCCTCAATTGGCTGTGTGTGGTGTACCCGGAAACGGGGCCTCCCAGTACTGAGGCACAGTTAAGTCCCCGATGTCACTTATCGGTGCAGAGTTGAGAGAGATGGCTGAGCATCACAATCCCCCCTGTGTTGCAGCATGATGAGAACCAAGCATTGCACACTGAGCTTGGGGGGATCACTTGGGCACCAGACTTAATACTGGCTCTTGACTGGATGGCCGCATGCAGGAGATTTCTAAAATGGAGGGTTGGCAGGTGGTGGGTATCTGGAAGTGGCTCTGTGCAGGACGTGAGGATTCCTTGGGAGAGCCCAGAACCAGAGCACAGCATTGTGCAAGCTCTGCATAGTTGGAGAGCCCCCTGGATGACGGGGAATGCACAGTGTGCTACCCCACCTATCCCCAACTGCTAACTTAGAACCAGAAGTGGGGTCCTCTGTATGCGTGCCAGGCCAGGATACAATGCCTGGGAAAGATACTGGAGCTCAGAACTCCCTAACTCAAAGTTGCAGGATGGCAGAAAAGCCACGGGAAAGACAGGGCTATTTTGAAGATAACGCAACCATATTTTTACCATACGAGCTCGGACGCCGCCTCGGTAAACAAGGTCCGCGCAGAGCAGTGACATCCCCAGGCTGCTTGCGAATAGTCTACTACTGGGAACTTAAACAGATTAGGGATGAGCCCACTCTCCCGTTGAACAGGTGCTAAAGTCGTAGATACTGGGCCAGAAGGCGCACCGGAAACCACAGTATCACGCAACTCGCCTTTTTTTCTATGGAGAGTACACCGTCAAATAAATCTCGTAATGGTGCTCGCCCTGTGGAGCTCCACCAGGCAGGTGCAGTGCCGGGCTCTGAGCCTCGACAGAGCCCACCCTCAGCTACTGGAGGACCCTCTAGACCGTCTTGTGGAGTCAGCAGACGGCGGAGGAGAACTACTGACCAAAACAAAACAGAAAAAGAGAAACCCAGAGTGCCACTTGTCATGATGCACTGGAATGCAGAGGGAGTGAACAGCAAGCAGGCTGGATACAGCAAAAAGACAGAGCTGGAAAACATCTTGTATGAGAAGCAAGTCAGTGTTTGCTGTATCCAAGAGACTCACTTGAAAGCAGATCAAACCTTTAAAATAAGGGGATATCAATGCTTCAGATCCGACAGAAAAGATAGACGAAAAGGAGGAGTACTTACTCTTGTAAGGAATAACATTCCTGCACACGAAAGGAAAACCTTCATGGATGGAGCAGAATATCAGCTGTTGCAGCTAAAGGTAGATAAGATGGAAATAGAACTCCTGAACTATTACTGTCCAAACAACAAACCCCTGAGTCTCAGCACTATACAGGTACCAGCCACCAACTTTATAGCAGTTGGAGACTTTAATAGCCACTCCCAGAGCTGGGGCTATAACCATCTGGATCACAGAGATGAAGAGGTTGAAACTTGGCAAGATGATCACTCCCTAATCCTAGTCAATAATGCCACAGATACTCCTACCTTCTACTCCAGAGGATTGCACACAACTTCAACACCAGATCTTGCCTTCTCCACACCAGATATAGCTGGATCTATTAGTAGAGAAGTAGGAGACCAACTAGGGGGAAGCGACCATCGCCCAATCTTTCTTACTGTCCAGAGTGCAACTCTCAGTACAGGCCCAGCCATTACAAGATGGAACTACAAAAAAGCCAACTGGGGTTTATTCAGGCATCAGGTGAACACGCTGCTGTCTACCCTCAAGGTACAGAACAGAGACATTAATGAAGTGGTAAAAGACTTCAACAGATGCATACTACAAGCTGCAAAAGAAACCATTCCCAAAGGATGCCGGCGTAACTACATACCATACTGGTCCAGCACACTCCAAGAACGTCAGGAAGCTATGGACAGGGCTAGAAAGGACGCAGAGTCTCAGCCTTCACTTGAAACTCACAACAAATGGAAAAAGGCTGTAGCAGAGTTTCAGAGAACAAAGCTAGAAGAAAAACGGAAAAGCTGGAGAACTAAAACGGCATCGCTGAACCTTGAGAAAGACGGCAGGAAACTTTTGAGATTAGTCAAGTCTCTAAATGAAGAGCGTTCCTCACCAAGGCAGACTATCACATTGGATGAAGGTGGCAAACTTTTGAGAGGAAAACAAGCTGCAGACTTGTTTGCTAGAAGATACAGTTCAGAAAGCAACTTACCCATTAACATAGACCATCAGAGAGAGATAAGAAAAGAAATACTGGCAACCAAGGGACAGACAGATACTCCTGCCCCAATGAGGGAACCCATCACACTAGGAGAACTACAGAAGGCTATTTCCAAGCTTAAGTTTCAAAAGTCACCCGGCCCAGACAAAATCAGCAACGAAATGCTAGTAAATCTAAGCTCAGCAGCAAAGACAAAACTGCTTGAGATATTCAACCACAGCTGGTTGAAAGGAACGGTACCCCAAGTATGGAGAGAAGCCATCACAATACCCATACTAAAGAAAGGGAAATGTAAGACCGAGGCTGCAAGTTACCGGCCAATCAGTCTCACAAGCTGTGTTGGGAAGACTATGGAGCGAATAGTCAACCACAGATTGAAATGGTACTTTAGAGTCTGAGCAGATCCTGGTGCCGGAACAAGCTGGATTTAGAGAATGCTACAGTATAGAAGACCAAGTTACTTACTTGTCTCAAGCAATAGAAGATGCCTTCCAGGAGAAGAAAAAGGTCCTAACGATCTGGGTCGACTTCACGCAGGCCTTTGACAAGGTGTGGAAAGATGGCCTCATTGCAAAACTTAGGAGAAGTGGAATCCAAGGCAACATGATGAAATGGATCCAGTCATACTTGCATAACAGGAGAACTAGAGTCACTCTTGACGGTCTGCAGAGCAGAAAAGTGTTGCTCCATCAGGGGGTACCTCAAGGAGGAGTAATTTCCCCAACACTCTTCCTTGTTTACATCAATGACCTGGTGAAAGATCTCCCTGCAGGAGTGAAAGCTGCCTTATATGCAGATGACCTAGTACTCTGGTGCGCTGATGAAAATGTCACCACAGCAAATTATAGAATGCAGCGGGCAGCAGACATGCTAGTGTCATGGGCAGAGAAATGGCTTATCACAATAAACACAGACAAAACCTCCACAACACTGTTCTCCCTCGCCCCCAAGGACAAATCAGCTAACATACACCTAGGGACAACCGTGATCAAGGAAGAAAGCTACCCCACCTATCTTGGGGTGACATTTGACCAAAGGCTTACATGGAATAAGCATATTGAAAATGCAGAAGGAAAGGCCCGAAGACGACTAGGCATACTCAGAAAACTAGCAGGTACCAACTGGGGAGCAAATGAACGAAATCTAAAGAAGATTTATAATGGAGTAATAAGACCACACTTAGAGTTTAGCTCAGCAGCATGGACATCAGCTGCTAACTCACATCTGCAGTCTTTGGACAAGGTGCAAAATCAAGCTCTCAGGCTCATTACAGGAGCCATGAAAACTACACCAATAACAGAGATGCAGAAGGTTGCTGGATTACAGACACTGTCCCATAGAAGAGACACAAAAACCATGATCCAGATGGAAAAGTACAACAGTATGCCAATGCACCCAATGAAGGCAAGACTAGATGATCTGGCATTGGGACGTCTAAAGCGTAGCAGCTTTGTGCATCGGGGAAAAAGACTTATAAGACAGCATCAAGAAGACCTATCCATGAAGACAACACCACTGAAGCCCACTCTATACCCTGTACCATGGGAGCAGGCCAGCAGTGCCCTCCAAATTAATACATCAGTCAGTGGTCTCACAAGTGGATGTGAGTATAATGATCTGCAAAAACGAACTGCTACATTGAGTATGATCCAAGAAAGCTATCCCGATCAATCATGGATACATGCCTATACAGATGGATCAGCAACTAATGCTGTTAGGAATGGAGGTGCCGGTATCTTTATCTCATATCCTGACAACCACTATGAGACTAGGCACATTCCCACTGGTAAATTCTGTTCCAACTATACAGCTGAGGTTCAAGCTCTAGAGCAAGCTGCAAATATGATTTATAACACCAACTCTGACTGCCACCAGGTAGTCATCCTCACAGATGCACTGTCTGTCCTGCAAGCTCTCAAGGGTGGTAAACTCCCGCATCTGAGAAATGAACTAAACAAGGTAGCTGTCAAAAAGAGAACCATACTTCAGTGGGTACCATCTCATTGTGGTGTACCCGGAAATGAAAAGGCAGATAAACTTGCAAAAAAGGGAGGAGAATGTAAACAAGAAGATAATGAAGTCACATACTTTGAGAAAAAGAGAGCTATCCAGACTATCAGAAGAGAACAGAACCAACCCAAAGACGACTATCACACTCTCGACCGGCAGGGACAGATAACTATTTTTCGACTCAGGACAGGGCATAACAAACTGAATAAACACATGCACAAGCTACGACTGTCTGCTTCACCGCTGTGCACATGTGGATTAAACGAACAAACTGCTGAGCATGTTCTACAGGATTGTCCTCTGTATGACCATTTAAGAAAGATATACTGGCCCAATGACTCAACACTAAACTCAAAGCTATATGGAGTTAAAGAGGAACTTCAAACAACAGTCGAATTCATCATGAGAACTCGTCTGACGGTGTAATCATCAAAGATGCGATCGCAAGAAGAAGAAGAAGAAGAATGAGATGTCCAGAGAGATCTAAGTTTAATACTAAACTTATCAGATGACCACAGAGATCTATGTTTAATACTAGATTCATGAGATGTCCAGAGAGATCTACGTTTAATACTAGATTCATCAGATGTCCAGAGAGATCTAAGTTTAATACTAAACTTATCAGATGCGATGACCGCACAGATCTACATTTAATACTAAACTTATCAGATGACCACAGAGATCTAAGTTTAATACTAGACTCATCAGATGCCCAGAGAGATCTAAGTTTAATACTAGACTCATCAGATGCCACGTGAGATCTATGTTTAATACTAGACTCATCAGTTACCCAGAGTGATCTAAGTTTGATACTAGAATCATCAGATGCCCAGAGAGATCTATGTTTAAAACTAGACTCATCAGATGACCAGAGAGATCTAAGTTTAATACCAGACATCAGATGACCACAGTGATCTAAGTTTAATACTAGACTCATCAGATGTCCAGAGCAGAGGCGTACTTAATGTATTTGGCACCCGGATCGAATCCTACCTTTGGCACCCCTCCCCCATAAAGAAACACAGTTGCAAGTATATATTTAACAGTAAGCACTATCATAAAAGTATCTGATGGCACCCCGACCTGGCTGTCACCCGGGCTGGACCGCCCCTCTCGCACCCCCCTTAGTACGCTACTGGTCCAGAGAGATCTAAGTTTAATGCTAGATGTCCAGAGAGATCTAAGTTTAATACTAGACTCATCAGATACCCAGAGAGATCTAAGTTTAATACAGTACTAGACATCAGATACCCAGAGAGATCTAAGTTAAAGACTAGACATCAGATACGCAGAGAGATCTAAGTTTAATACTACAGATACCCAAAGAGATCTTAGTTTAAAACTAGACTAACCAGATGTTCAGAGAGAGATCTAAGTTTAATACTAGACTCATCAGATACCCAGAGTAATCTAAGTTTAATACTAGATTCATCTGATGACCAGAGTGATCTAAGTTAAATACTAGAAGTGGCAAGATGGATGTTGGATATAGAATAATAGAAATAGTTCACAGCAATAGAGAAGAGAACTGCTGAACTAGTGGAAGGGTACTGGACAAGTCAGGTAGTTAATTGCACAGGTCTACGATGATAGCTGTAGAAGAGAGCTGTGGCTGTAGAAGAGAGCTGTGACGTAAGCCACATTCTCGCTAGACCTCTCCCATGCTCCAAGGGTGTCTATTAATAGTGGGTGCGAAATGCAGCTCGTTAATAACCCTACTAATTAAAAATATTAAATAATTCTCTTAATTTCCATAAAATAACTAAATTTCGAGCAGAACTGGAATTTTATCAAATCAATCAACTGTGATTATAACATATATCTGTATATTTATGAATTTAAAATAGAAGTGTGGTAAAGATTGCAGATATGTATAAGTTGGAACATTATAAGGTGTCAATGTCTTTGTTCATCATTTCTGGCAATTAGTGACTCCTGGATCTTGTTTCTTTAAGGTAACTATTATTTAGCTAGTTCAGGCCCTTCCACTACGGACACTTCCCGTCATTAATTAGGTGTTGATTTCCAAGATACGTATTCCCTTGACAGGTAGCCCAATGCGACTATCCGGTGAATTGCAGAGGTGATTCCGTTAATCACTCACACTGCAATCTATTATTCTTCAGCTCAGAAGCTTATGCTGGGACTCTTGGATATGAACCCGGAACATATGCATAGATTACAGTATCTGGTTCCTACCACCAAGACGATCCTCCAGTGATGACTGGCCACTATTGATCAAAATCCTCATTTAGACAACGCGAGGCCGTGATAATGTCAATAAAAGAAGTACGTCATACAATCATTAAAATACATTCGTATACTATAGACTACATTTACAAATGGTTCTGAATTCTGTATTGATCACTTCTCTTTGGTCTTAAGTTATACCAAAAATGGTTTCCTTTGAAAGATATAACATCAACGAGATTTTAAATTGAACGAAGGAAACTTATGAAGTGAAGAAGCAATGGAAGAAGACGAAGACGAAAATACTTGTAACCCAACGATGAATACAAGTTTAACACATCCTTCAGACACAGTATTACGGATCTCAGCATATCACTTATGCAAGTCTGCTCACAACCAGGTCAGCTTTGCTTTTCTCAGCTATGCGCTGTGGCTATGTGGCTTCAACAAGCGTGTGTCAGTCCGCTGGACATCTTTTCAGCTATGAAATTTTGATAGTCCAGAAGTGAATCTGAGCGGGCTTAAATACCCAACCTAGATATAACCCTTTCCTTCTCGAAGGCCCGCGTCGGCGTTCAGCAATTGTAACTTTCGTGAGATTATAAAGCCGCTGTGCGATTTTTCGGACAAAATCCCGATTTCCTCGTCAATTACCAAAGATAATGATTTCCCACTGCCATAATTACATGTATTTGTAGCTGCTGTTCAAATCCCCTTTAAAAAAATGTTCCCGTTCGGGGCATTAATCCTAAAGTTATAGCAGAGCTACTGGTATGTGTTTCGTAATTTATCATAAAGACATTAGTTTACGTGGCAATTCCAGGGTGTTTTGTCCGTTTCGCTACACTAGACCCGTCAGATGCCTAACAAGTGTTAAAGTTTAATATTAAAGTTCTTGTTCCCGACATGAATGTTGTGTCACACCACACCCAGCAGCATGTTCCATCCAGGTAAGATGTCACGGCTGTCACTCAAACAGAAGTGACAACTGCAGAACGGATTTCCGGCCTGGAATTTGCGAAGCTTACAGGTACACACAACCATAGTCGGCTGCTGATGTAAAGTCGGGGGACCTGGGGGGTCGGGGAGGGGGGGCAGAGATAGAGGGGTTAGGGTAAAATTTAAATAGCAACAAGAAAAGGGAAATAAGGAAAATTAGTCTCATAGCAGATACTAGTGTGACCATCTTGTCCTCTTTCCCCCGGATCTGTCCTCTTTTTCACCTTCAGAATGAGCGCCCGGGAGGTTATTCTCAAAAGTGCATTTTGTCCCTACCCCCGGATATTTAACATGACTTAGATTAGGTCTATTTTATGCAAGTAAATTCTTTAAGGGGTATTTTTACAAGTAAATATTGAACGAATTGAAAGAAATGTAGCCCAGTTGTTTTAAACAGTGTGAAATCTGTGACAGGCATTCTTGTTTCAGTCTTAGCCTCTGAAGATTCCGAAGATGCTTGTTGAAAAACAGAGAGACGGACTTGACAGTTAATGTTTACACGTTTCATGATGATAACAAATGGCTGTACATCAGTTATTTAGAAAACTTAGAGATTTCGATGAAAACATTAGAAGATGTCACATAGTTTACATGAATGACCTTACACGAAGTATCAACACGGTTAAGATGTGCGATCTTCTGTCAATATTTAATTGATAAAGACGGTGCATTTGACGATGCAAGTGCTGTGATCAACTTAACATTCCAACAACATTTATTGAAAGTAACACTAATGATGAAGGATTCAAACAGTTATTGACACATGAAAAATGAATCACATTTTTATAACAATCAGTAAAAATTGAATTTAATTCTGAGTTTATAATGATCCCATAACATTTCTTTGCCGCACCTGATCACAACACACGCATGGAAAGTCTTATTTCATTGACGGAAAGTCACTCGACAAAATACAGAAATATTTTCTATACGGATTCAATCAACAAAATGTTGCTTCCGTATTATAATTTTTACAGAATATAATCTCTGCCAAATTCACGACTGTTTAAAAGGAAATACTGAATTGTCGAAGACGATGTCCGCAATAAATGAATAATAATAACATAATAATAACAATAATAACAGCATTAATTTCATCAATACAGATTAACATGCGAGAAAGTTAATTTTTGAGGTTAAAATGATTTCTTCTTCTTCTTCTTCGTTCGTCCTGAAAAGGACGTTGGTTGCGTTGTGTCCGTTTACAGCGAAGCTGCGATATTTGCGCCTTTCGGCCGACACATCCGACTTCAGCACGGCATTTTTGGGACCGGGTTAGCCTTTGCTAAAATGATTTAAAAACATACATTTTAAAGAACATTTTAGTTTAATTTTTTCTAACCTTTATAATGCTAGCTCTAGTTATCACAGTCAAGCATTATTAGATTGTAATTAATGTCCTATTTTATTTTTGTCCTACTTTTTTTGCTTGTCTTTTTTTTTTACGTAAAAAAAAGGTCCGAAAATGTCCTTTTTTGTGTGTTAAAAATGATATGGTCACCCTGGCAGATACTGATCTAGCGGAGTGAAGTGTTAGAGACTTCACACATATTAGATGACAGCTTTATGAAGCGGTGTGACAGGGTTCCCTTCCTCGCTACCCGTACCTTCCCTAACTCGAATGCGAAGAGTGGTAGAGTGGTTAGAGTGCATGCTTCTCGGGGCAAAGTTACCGGTTTTGAAACCTGGTATCGTCGGTCCTTAGTCTACCCAGCGGTAAATGGATAACTGACTCTTAAGTTAAGCACTACAGAGGCAGCGAGGAAGATAACTGATCACACGATTTTATAAAAATGAGATATAGTGTCTCTAACACTTCACTCCCTCACCGCAGTATGCTATCTAACTACATTTTCCTTCCCCCCTCCCCCATCCCCTCACCCTTTCTGTTTCGCTTTTACCCAAACCTCTCTACTTCTTGATATAAATGGAAGAAATCTGTCGATAGTATTACTAGGCGATCACTACCTGCTTACAATCAAAAGAACAACTGAAATAGTTGCTCTGCCTAGGAACTGCCCAACATCACGCAAGAAACCAAGTAAACGAACGGGAGAAATGAGCATTAAGACCTACAAGCTTAGAGAGCCAGAAATTAAGACCAGATATCAGGGGCTTATTGCTGCAGCGATGAGCAACACAGAAGAACGACCTGATGACTTGGAAACCCTCTGGATTAAATTCAAGGACATCATAAAGACAGCCGCTGCAGAAGCATGCGGTGAAGTCCGACTTGGGAACAAGAGAAAGAGGACACCTTGGTGGACAGAGGAAGTCAAAGAGAAAATAAAAGAGAAGAAAATGGCCTGGAAACAATACTTAGGAACTAAATACATAGCAGGACAAATAGAGAAATATAGAGAATATGTGATATTCAGAACAGAAGCAAAGAACAAGGTGCTAGCTGAAAAACAGAAGTCCTGGGAAGAATTTGGAGAAAAGCTAGAAAAAGATGCGCAAGAAAACCAGAAATTGTTCCATAAGACCCTAAAGAACATGAGGAAGGAAAGACAATGCCCTCTCAAATTTATAAAGGACAAGCAAGGCAAATTGCTTACTGCCCCGAAGGAAGTAATGGAAAGATGGAAAGAATATTTCTAAGAACTCCTTGATGGTGAGCAAGGTCAAGCATCAGAAATGATAACCACTAGCACAGAAGAGAAAACCAATGATGGTGAAGATGACATAAAGATGGAAAAACTGAAGGCAGCACTGGAGAAAATCAAGATGGGCAAAGCAGCAGGGCATGATGGTATAACACCAGAAATGGTTAAGTACATGGGAACATCAGGCGACCTATTACTCTTAAGGGTCCTACAGGCAGCGTGTGCAACAAGACCATACCAAAGGATTGGGAGATTGCCATCATAACACCAATTTTCAAAAAGGGTGACAATCGACAGTGTGGAAACCATAGAGGCATATCCCTTCTCAGTGTCCCTGGTAAAATCTACTCTAGAATCCTAGAGCAGAGACTCCGAAGCCTAGCTAAGCCACAATTGGATGAGGCCCAGTGCAGATTCCGAGCAAACCGAGGTACTCAAGACCTAATCTTCACACTCAGACAGCTGAGTGAAAAGGCCCTTGAGTATAAGAGTGAGATCCATCTTTGTTTCATAGATCTGGAAAAGGCGTTTGACAGGGTCCCCTGGAGCAAACTTTGGGACTGTTTGGCAAGGAAGAACATTCCAGCACCTCTGATTCATGCTATACAGAGCTTCTACAAGTCTTGCAGAAATTATGTGAGGACAGCAAACCATAAGTCAGAAGAGTTCAGGACCACCACTGGTGTAAGACAAGGTGAAATCCTGAAACCTTATCTTCTCATACTCCTCATGTACGATGTTATCAAGGCATGTAAGGAGAAAACAAGAAAGTATTCAGTGGGGAAGATGAGACAGGTCTGTATTTGAGAGCTGGCATTTGCTGATGATGTTGCCGTGATTGCTAAATCAGAGGCACATCTCCAATCCAACTTGCAAGTCTGGAAGGAAGAGCTGGAGAAGAGAGGGATGGTCATAAGCAGCTCTAAAACAAAATTAATGGTGATATCACGAGAAGAAAGAAGACATCAGATTACGCTGGGAGAACAGGTCCTGGAGCAGGTCGACCACTTTAAATACCTCGGAGCTATTACAGACCGAAAGGGAGGCATGAAAGAAGAGTTGGCCACTCGAAAAGCAGCAGCTGGGAGACTTTTTCAGGCCATAAATCGAGAATTCCTCAGCAAGAGAGAGGTTGGTAAGAAAACGAAGATGGCTGTATACCGCTCCACCTATGTCCCAGTCTTGACATATGGATGCGAGTCATGGGCAATGACTACAACCCACAAAAGCCAGATCCAAACCTCAGAAATGATGTATCTGAGGAAGGTGGTTGAAGTAACAAGAAGAGACATGGTCCGCAACCAGACGATACGTCAAGGCCTTAAATCCCACCCCCTGCAGACCCAAGTAGAAAAGTCCCAACTAAGATGGTTTGGCCATGTATGCAGAATGGGAGAAGATCGGCTACCACGACAAGCATGGGAAACAAAGAGCCAGGGATCCAGACCCCCAGGACGACCCAGAGTCCGCTGGGAGGACAACATTAGACAATCTTTGAAGGACCAAGGACTAGAATGGAACCAGGCCAGGAGGAAGACAGCCGATAGGATAGTCTGGCGCTCCCTCTTCCAAACCACTACACCTCACGGTAGAAGGGGAACGACTAAGTAAGTAAGTATTACAAGGCTGTACTTATTCTGGAATCCACAGAGTACAATCAGCAAAGATATACCGAAAAACACACGGGGAAGAGAACTGGAGCCAGTAGTGAAAATGATGACGAAGACATGGAAAGACCTGGAGCTGATGGCACAGGACAGGAAGACTTGACACAGGACCGGAAGACTTGACACAGGACAGGAAGACTTGTCACAGGAAAGGAAGACTTGACACAGGACCGGAGGAAGAAACACAGGACAGGACAGGAAGAACACAGGACCGGAAGACTTGGAGGAAGGACTTTGTCACAGGACTCAGGAAAAGACCACAGGACAGGAAGACTTGACACAGGACAGGAAGACTTGACACAGGACTGGAAGACTTGACACAGGACAGGAAGACTTGACACAGGACAGGAAGACTTGACACAGGACCGGAAGACTTGACACAGGACAGGAAGACTTGTCACAGGACAGGAAGACTTGACACAGGACAGGAAGACTTGACACAGGACAGGAAGACTTGACACAGGACAGGAAGACTTGACACAGGACAGGCAGACTTGACACAGGACAGGCAGACTTGACACAGGACAGGAAGACTTGACACAGGGCAGGTGTTGCGTATGGTTTTTTACAACATTTTGGTGTTGCGCATCAAAGAGCGCTGAATTGAGTTTGGTGAAAATATTTGAAGATATGTGAATAGTACACTTAGGTGCATTATTATTGCGCGCAGTAAAAAAAGGATGACGTAGGAGTTTTTTGGGTCTTGAAACAATGACGTGGAGAACAAAAATGGACCCAAGAAATAAACAAGACGTGAACAGCCTTGTGTGTGCTGGTTTGCTTGAAAACCCGTAGAAAAGGGTTATATTGATTCGTGCCATGAATGGGAATGTATACCAGGATGAGTACTATTAATAATGTATAATGTGATGCTTATACATTTTTTAGACTGGCAGGTCTATACACCGTAAAAATCGGAGTCTTAAAGATCCTGCCTGCTCTGTCGCTAATGTGTACTGACTTTTGGGGAAATTCATGTTATTAAAATTATATGAGTTTGAAAAGAAATTACGGGTGAAGGGCACGGATATAATCAATCCATAGAGAGGTATAGATGGATTGGGACGGAGAAAGCAACAATGTATCACCGTCAAGGAGTATAAAACGAGGTTACGAATAGGCAGAATGACATTAACTAATGACGGCTCATCATGTCTCATTGATCATGAGTTTTCAATAAACTTTGTTATTTTACCGGACCAGTATTAGCTTCTTACCTGGTTATATTTGAGCTGTTGGGCATATCTGAGACATTACTAATTCGTGATCCCTTGTGAGAGAACACTGCATAAATAATACAGGGACGATACAGTGCAGTTTTTGGCATACCCACGAATAAAACATTCGCGTGACACTTTTGTTGTATACCAATGTTCTAACATTCATATAGACACATATGGGAATAATAATGGTATACATATATCAAATGCAGACAAACTCTTTTAATACACGGGAATAAACGAACGGGCGGACAGTACTTTAACATGGTGGCCATTATAATGTACCTTCCCGTTCTATAAATTCAGATATTTGGAGCTCAATTAATTGCCACGCATATTGGAACAATGACACTTGTTGCATGCTCAATCAATCGATCGTTATGTCAAAGTCGTAACCTTGACTTGGAAGGTCAACGTTCGTGTGATGTACATATTCAAGTCTCCAGAGAATTATCATAATTGTACCGGGGGGAATTATGCTACAGTTTTCGATTTCCATTTTCAAGTCCTGCTGTGTACCTGCGGAGGTTACATTGAGTGACGTCATTCGGTAACAGATACTTTCAACCAGAGCGAATTGCTGGTCCTTTTGAGAATTGCTCATCTTCAGTTCAGCTGTATGAATTTCATAACCTGTGTTAGATAGAATACTTTACGAGGAGTACTGGGATTCCCTCAGATAAGTAGACATTGTTATTATGGTGTCAGTACCCTGGTTATTATTAGTGAGCACCTTTCTTTGTCATTTTAACTCGTAAGATGCTTGTTCTTCATCATAGATGTCCTGGGGTGTTTTCCTAGGTTGATTTCAGGTCGATGAATCGCAAAGGCTTATAGCCAGTTTCTTTGGGGCTGCTGAAATGTCGTAGATTTTTGTGTTGACGCCGTGGTTCTTTACGATATTATCTCTTCTTTAATTGTTTAGGTGCGGTGATGGTCATTGCTAACGTGTATATTTCTATGTAATTAATTCTCTTCATGGACCATTATGTTTTCAGTAGTACTATTATCTTGTATAATTTCTTAGTTGATTGATTTATAGCTGCATATTTTATTAAATAAAAGATGATCGATCTCCAGTAATGAGTATCGATAAGGTGACGAATATAGGATACTAATTGGAATACTACAGTTTATTTGATGAGGTAAATATATTAATTCAGATTCTGAAATGTCGACGGCGGAATACTTTATTAAACAGGGTAAAATTCTTGGTTTATCAGGAGACAAATTACAAGAGTTTGCTCAAACAGAATATAAAGAGGCGCAGGAAAGAGAGAAACGTCAGTTAGAATTAAAAGATAGAGAATTAGCCAACCAGGAACGTATGAAACGGTTGGAAATGGAAGATAATGAGAAAAGGTGGCAAGACGAAGAGAAAAGGAGGCAAGACGAAGAGAAAAGGAGGCAAGACGAAGAGAGAATTAAACTCTTGGAGATGGAAGAAAATGAGAAAAGGAGACAATATGAATTTACACTTGAGGGAGAAAAACGAGCCCATGAAGAGAGAATGTTGCAGTTAGAAATTGAAAGACAGAAGTTGCAAAATGGAAATGCTACTAGTCAATCACACACTCAGAATGATGGTCAAAAAGGTGACATTAAAATCCATTTGCCCATGTTTAAACCAGGGGTCGACGATATAACGTTCTTCTTGTCAAGATTTCAATTGGTATGCACAGAATATAAAATTGATAAAAGTAAGTGGTGTAGCAAACTGATGAATTTTTTATCAGGAGAGGCGTTAAGTGCAATCGCTTCGTTAGAAGGCGATAGTCAAAACTATGATGAAGCTAGAGCTACGCTATTAAAAAAATATCAGCTTACAGCTGAAGGTTATAGAAGGCGTTTTAAAGAGTTGTTGCCGGAAACAGGAAAAGAGTTCTCACAATTCATTTCGGATATTCGTTTAACTTTTAATCGTTGGATCGAACTTGAAAAAGTACAACGGAATTTTGAAGATCTGGCAGATTTAATATTACGGGATAAGGTATTATCCTCAGTAAGTGATAAGTTTTTGGCATTTTTACAGGAGCGGAATCCTAAATCGTTATCGGAAGTTGAGACCCTAGGGCGCCAGTTTTCAGTTGCTCATCCGAACTTGAATGTCAGAAACACTAAATTACATGAATCGTTACAGTCAGCGGGTGTTGCTACTGTAAATAACAGACAAGGAAAATTTAGATCGAATAGTGGTGACAGAGATAGGTTTCGTCATAGAAGTGCCAGTTCAGATCGAAATAATAATTATCAAAGAAATTTTTTCTCATTTTGAAGGTGGAAATAGAAAAGATTCACCAGCTGGCAGAAGATGGAATAACAATCATTTTGGAACTGGTCAACAGGTTGATTTGGGAAACAGAGACAGAATGAATTGGCAACGAAACACTCCTAACTTTTACAGTTACAATAAAGCACGTTACTCGCAGAATAATAATAGACATTTGTATAACAATAGACAACAAAATGACAGGGCATTTCGGTCAAATAGTTATAATCGATCTGCTTACCATGGTAATTCCGTTCAAATGTCGGAAAATAATGTCGCAGATAACAATAATACTGTTAATCAAGCAAATGCGTGTGCGTCATTTGATTTTAATAATGCTGAAACATGTTTGGAATGCAAGAATCTATTTCAGCCTGACGTGGTATCCAGACTGAGATGTGGACACCCATTGCCGGCGTTACCTGCAATGTCAGCTCATGAAGGAACCGGGTCTTTAGAGTTTCACAAGGGCTTACTTAATGGCATGCCAGTAACTTTATTAAAGGATTCAGGTTGCACGACGGTAGGTGTGCGACAATGTTTGGTTGATCCTTCTTGTTGTACAGGCACATGGGTTAAGTGCATTACGTTTGGTGGTAGAATTGAGAAATTTCAAACTGCGGTGGTTCATATCGCGACGCCATTTTTTTACGGGACAAATAAAAGTATGTTTGTTGCCGAATCCAGTTTGCGATTTAGTTCTTGGTCGCATTCACGGTTTTAAAGAGTGTACTCTTGAGCAAATAAATGATTGGGAACGAGAACACGTACACAGGGCTAATGTTGTGGTTACTCGAGCACAGGAGCAGTCTCAACATAATGTTGTGCCACTAGTTAATGATGATGTGTTACACAGTAACATCAACAAGGAAGTTTTTTTCTACTTTACAAAACAGTGATGTTTCATTAAAGAAATTTTTTAGTTTAGTCCAACAGGATGATACAAATGGTCATACTTCTCACAAACAATGGTATACTATCGTAAATGACATATTAGTGCGAAGATTCAGAGATAGTAAATCTTGTCATATTACTACTCAGATCATGGTGCCTAAGGTAATGAGATCCTATATATTGAGTCATGCTCACGATTCCCGTTGTGCAGGTCACATGGGATACTCTCGTACTAGATCTAGAATTCTGGCATCTTTTTTCTGGCCGGGAATGTCGAAAGACATTGCGATGTTTTGCCGTTCTTGTGTTACTTGTCAGGAGGTGAAGTCTAGAGGGGCACGTCATTTGGCTCCCATTCAAGCAGCCGATATTCCGGTGCGTCCATTTGAGAAGATGGCCGTGGACATTATTGGCCCACTTCCTATAATGTCATCGAGAGGACATAGATATGTATTAACTTGTATAGATTTGTGCACGCGGTGGCCAGAGGCTATACCACTCAAGAACATTACTACGCAGGATGTAGCTGATGCTTTGTTTCATATCTTTACTAGAATCGGATTTCCGAGAAAACTGTTGTCGGACAGAGGTTCTCAGTTTGTGTCAGGTGCAATGACTGAGGTTATGGCAATGTTTCATATAGACAGATCACTGAGTTCCGTATATCACGCCGCCTCAAACGGGATGGTGGAGCGTCTAAATCGATCAATAAAACAGATGTTAGGAAAGATTACAATCGATTTTCCTAAAGAGTGGGACCGAGTTTTACCAGCGGTACTTTTTGCATATCGTGAAATACCGAATGAGCATACAGGTTTCAGTCCATTTCAACTTGTATTTGGTGCTCAGCCCAGAGGTCCATTGTCTTTAATCAAAGACTTGTTGATTGATTCTTCCTTGTCGCAAGAAACTCAATCGTCTTACGAGTATGTTGTAAATCTTAGGAAAAAAATCATGGATGCATGCCAGCTGGCAACAGATGCATCGGAAAGAGCTAAAGAAAAAGCTCGTATGTTACAGAATCACTCAAGACGTCTTCGTCTTCTTGTACCAGGCGACGAAGCGTTCGTGCTTTTACCGAGCAAACAGAATCGACTACTGATAACTTGGTGTGGTCCATTCAAGATTCTGTCACGTATTTCAGATGTCGATTATGTCCTTGATGTTAAGGGACAAAGAAAGATTTTTCACATTAACATGTTGAAAGAGTTTCACTCAAGACCTGAACATCTTCAGGCAGTCTTTCACGCTGTTGATAATGTAGGTTCACATCCAACGAGCTGGGCGTCTTTATCAGTTATTCAGGAAGAAGAATCTTCTTTCCCAGCTGTATCAATGACGTTTCCTAGTCTACCAGTTCAATCTACCGAAACTTGGGAGGACGTGACAATCTGTCCGAATCTTACACTTGAGAACAAAACACATGTATCCGAATTATTACATTCGTTTCATGATGTACTTACAGATATACCAGGCAAAACAAATGTCATCACACATGACATCATTTTAAATGATGAAAAGGCTATTAGAGTGCGTCCATACCCGATACCATTACACTTTCAAGACAAAGTAAACAAAGAAATAGATGACATGCTGCAATTAGGTATAATCAGTTCTTCTCAAAGTAATTTTGCTTTTCCCATGGTTGTAATAAGAAAAAAAGACAATAACATTCGGCTCTGCATTGATTTTAGAAAATTAAATCAGGTCACAATTTTTGACGCCGAACCGTTACCATTATTGGATGATCTTTTACCAAAATTAGCAGATGCAGTATATTTCAGTAAGTTCGATCTGTCAAAAGGTTATTGGCAGGTCCCGTTGGCGGAAAGATGTAAACATTTTACGGCTTTTGCTACTCCCAGAGGGTTGTTCCAGTTCAATTTTATGTGTTTTGGACTGATGAACGCACCTGCTACGTTCACTAGAATGATGAGAATTCTCTTCTCGCATAGACAAGATATAATCTCGTACATAGATGATATTTGTTTGTTTAGCAACACTTGGGAAGAACACTTCCACGGTTTACACTCTCTATTATCCACGCTCAGATCTGCTGGGTTATCTGCTAGACCATCTAAGGTGTATATTGGATTCTCTGAGATTACTTTTCTAGGTCATAGGATTGGTCATGGGAATCTTCAAACTTTGGAGCAGAATGTTTCCAAGATTCTAAATCTTTCCATTCCTAGGACAAAAAAAAAAACAAGTCCGTAGTGTGTTAGGACTAGTGCAATATTATGGTAAATTTATTCCTAACTTATCTTCAATTACATCAGATCTGTCCACTTTACTTAGGAAAGGGGCTCCTAATGTAATTAGGTGGACTCCAGAATGCAATGCTGCTTTTCTTAAAATTAAGGATTTATTTTCATCCCCACCGATTTTAAAACTACCCAGGCTTAATAATCTTTATACTCTTCGAACAGACGCTTCGTCCAAGGGCGTTGGTGCTGTGTTGCTTCAACAATTTGATGGACATCTGCATCCGATCACGTACATTTCAAGAAAGTTAAACAAGGCGGAAATGAATTATTCGGTGTTGGAAAAAGAACTTCTCGCAGTGGTATGGGCAGTGACCAAATTAGAGAAGTATCTGTTAGGTGTAACTTTCGTAATACAGTCAGATCAGAAAGCTTTGGCGTATTTAAAGACGAAGAACCATAAATGCGCCCGAGCAGCCCGTTATTCGATTCTGATGCAGCCGTATAATTATACTATTCAAGCAATTCGAGGGTCCGACAATGTGGTTGCAGACGTACTGTCGAGGTGCCCTCAGGAAGACAGTACACATGTTTTTAAAGACAGTTAGTCCATGGTCAACAGTAGTGGTGATGTAATTGGGACATTGAATTTTTATTAGTGTTATCCAGAACCCAATTTGGTATTTATGGTGTAAGGTGCACATACAGTGTACTATAATATGACTGTACGGCAATGATATTCTATAGCGTATTTTTGCGTGTATATTATAGAGGTTCCTAGGGGCATTGACATAAGTAATTTGTAACCAATGTATGCATGTATTTGCTATTTTTTGGGGTTGGATCAGGAATAAACAGATATGGGATTTGCAGTGTACTCTGTATTGGTGAGGTACACATTATTGCAATCATTTTCCTATGGATAGGTAATCCTATTAGATGTAACCATATTATATAAGTTTTGGTTCTAGTATTATTGATACTAGAGGTAATAGAGGGCGGTGTTGATTCCGCGTAATTTGTTTTAATTTAGTAATATTATTACTTCCTACATGGATTTTATTCATAAGGCAGTAGATTATATGACTTGTTTATCACCGTTTCATCTCATCGACGACTGACTGATTATATTATGAGACATTAGCTGAATTAGACTTACTGAGACTTAGGATAGTATTATGTTGGTATTTTTTTTTTAAATTACCTTAAGTGGTACAATTTTGAAGAAAAAAGAAACTACGTGTCTTTTTTCTTAACGGTGGTAGGGGGTAATTGTTGCGTATGGTTTTTTTACAACATTTTGGTGTTGCGCATCAAAGAGCGCTGAATTGAGTTTGGTGAAAATATTTGAAGATATGTGAATAGTACACTTAGGTGCATTATTATTGCGCGCAGTAAAAAAAGGATGACGTAGGAGTTTTTTTGGGTCTTGAAACAATGACGTGGAGAACAAAAATGGACCCAAGAAATAAACAAGACGTGAACAGCCTTGTGTGTGCTGGTTTGCTTGAAAACCCGTAGAAAAGGGTTATATTGATTCATGCCATGAATGGGAATGTATACCAGGATGAGTACTATTAATAATGTATAATGTGATGCTTATACATTTTTTAGACTGGCAGGTCTATACACCGTAAAAATCGGAGTCTTAAAGATCCTGCCTGCTCTGTCGCTAATGTGTACTGACTTTTGGGGAAATTCATGTTATTAAAATTATATGAGTTTGGAAAAGAAATTACGGGTGAAGGGCACGGATATAATCAATCCATAGAGATGTATAGATGGATTGGGACGGAGAAAGCAACAATGTATCACCGTCAAGGAGTATAAAACGAGGTTACGAATAGGCAGAATGACATTAACTAATGACGGCTCATCATGTCTCATTGATCATGAGTTTTCAATAAACTTTGTTATTTTACCGGACCAGTATTAGCTTCTTACCTGGTTATATTTGAGCTGTTGGGCATATCTGAGACATTACTAATTCGTGATCCCTTGTGAGAGAACACTGCATAAATAATACAGGGACGATACAGTGCAGTTTTTGGCATACCCACGAATAAAACATTCGCGTGACACTTTTGTTGTATACCAATGTTCTAACATTCATATAGACACATATGGGAATAATAATGGTATACATATATCAAATGCAGACAAACTCTTTTAATACACGGGAATAAACGAACGGGCAGACAGTACTTTAACAGCAGGAAGACTTGACATACGTTTGTTGAAGGACATGAGTCGAAGGGTGATGCTGATGACGGCGGCGACAATGATGATAATACAAGATCTCCCCGCCCACTTAATCTGGCAGATGTATACCATCATCTACAGAAGACCTGTTTCAACAATATTGTCTGCGTTTATTGACGTCTATTGACACGCATAATAATCCGACCGTTGCGTATCGATATCTATTCGCACGCTTAATAATCCTAGCTCGTTGATATTACTTCCCACCATTGTCTTGATTTGATCACTATTTTTGTGCGCGCATGCGTCAATAAGTACAGTGGTTGGATAGCGATAGCGGGAGAGATAAATCTGTCAGGGCGGGTAAAGGTTTCCAAAGTGTCGTGGAATATTCTAATCCACATATATAAATTATTAGGTAAATATGAAGCCTAACAAATAAAATTAATAAAGAGAAGAGCAATGGAAAAATAACAGTGCTGTCACAATGACTGTACTCGAAATCCCCTTTGTTTTATGCTTCGTATGCAAATTGTAACGTTTCACGTTGATATTAAAGGCCTTCTGCAACATACACGCGTTTCCCAAACACACAATAAAATGTGCTGCCTTTCTAAGAAAAACCTTGAAATATGCAAGTTGACCTAAATTTTTAAATTCCATTCATGTCTTTTTCTACACTGCGTTACCAAAACGAACGAACAGATGGACAAGAGGATAAAGAGAGAAGGGAGGGCTGAAAATCAGGAACGCATACAACACGCTTCGCGCGATACACAAATGCTGCCATCACGCGTGTAAGACTACATGCACTAATTTTTTTTTCAGACGGACAGTGATAAAATACACTACCCTTCCCAGACAGCACATCTTCGAAACAGGAGGTAGAAATTGCATATTTTGAACGCAGCCACGTAGCTCGTTTAAATTTGGATATTTGGGTTCCTTAGGGTTTGCTGACAAAGAATATGTAAAACGTTACGCAAATAGTCTAGGAATTAACAAGTTATAACCAAAATAAAATATTGGGGATGCCTGACAGCATGAAATCATTTCTGCTCATAAAATTTTTTTATAACATGTTTGAAAAAACCTTGCGTTACAGAAATAGCCTACCATGTAAACTCCAAATTGATTGGAGCGCAACAAATGAAAGACGAACCACGATTGGTCGGACTATAAATACTATCTTGGTTGTTAGGGAGACGTAGAAAGGTAACATTTTTTCAAACACTTGTCGAAACGTGGCCTCATTGGCTAGACTCGCTGATATACTCACTTAGGAGCGTTAGTTCGAGACCACTAGTGCAAATAATCTTGATAAAGCAACAGTGCGTTGAAGCCAGCTCATGGTTGTGTTAAATAAAAGCCTGGAACATAAGCAGATGGGAATTTGTGCCAGTAAATGTGCCAGAATTCATTGCTAATCAACGTATCTGTGTTTATTTCCATGAAATTGTGGTAAGCTTGAACCATTCAGTATCTTTTAATGAAAATTGAATGTAAATTGTTAATTTATGCCTGTATATATATGTGTAGTTCAGTGGCAAACAGGAGATAAAGCCTATAATGCTCCAGCCTGAACAGAGGGTGTCGGAGGGAAGTAAAACGGCATGTAATGGCCAAATAGTACACTGACACCTGGATGATTGATTAGATAGAAATAATGCTGGAAGTGCAGAGGCGTAGTGACCATTAAGGAGGGTAATGCTGGTATAAAGTATTTCAGATGAAGCTGACAGTTGGCCTAACGCTCTGAACTCAATGTTTGTGTTGTATTGTGTTCAGTGTAGAACTAGAGTATCAATTAGTTATGAAGTGGAAGGTATATCCTTCTTGTTTTCAGGGACCGTGGTCTTGATGGTATTGAGCTGCACCTGGTCAGAGCTTTGCTGAATCCAGAGTCGGACAGCATACTCCTTGGTCCATTTAGCTATCAGTGAGGTGTCTCCAGAGCCCAGAGGAGAATTCGAGCAGAGGAGTCCTTTCCTGCCGCCATCACTCAAGATAAGCTGACTTGGCCAGCTGAGCTCAACATTATGTCCCCTCATCTTGAAATGACTTTATCAAAATAACATTCAGAGGGGGATTTAATTGTATTAATATCAGGAACTGAGAACATCTCCAATACTAGTTTCCTTAAGACAAACTATTGAAGTCATGATGACAAATACCAACAGAGCTTGAACAAAACAAAAACCAGTATTACCTCATTTTACTACTACACAACTGACACACATAGGATATTTTTTAATAATATATGTCACTACAATATTCATATTAATCCATTCTGTACATAACTTGTAATGAAAATTGATTGTGATTCCTGGTTCCTTTGTAATTGAATCAGGACACATATTCATTCATATCAGCAATGAATACATATTGTTATTTGAAAAGTTATCAGTGACTCCTTAAGATATCCTTTAGAGTGTTATATGTATGTGAGTGTCCCAGTGTTGTCAAGTATAGTGGAATAAATTAAATTGTTTATCTGTCTGTTGTTGTTTTGACTTACACTTCATCCTACACATACCCTAGACACATAACGTAGTCATCACACTATTGCAGAATAATTCTGACTGAGATATATAGATATGTGGTAGCAAGTAAGGTTATCTATAATACACTACTCTTAATAGATATAGATACCTTCACAGCTGATCTCAGTCAGTACACTAAGTCCCCTATAAATATTTATAACATCCCACTTCACCACACAAAGTAACACAAAAATCAGACAAAATCAAAAGCTAGCTTCATGGGTTTGGTTGGGTTTGGTTGGGTTTGGTTTGGTTTGGTTTTAAAGACTATCTTCATTGCACACGGACAACTCCATCAGGGATCCGATCTCCTCCCTTAGATCACACAAGGAGAATCCCAATACACAGTGCACGAACTCCGTAGCTCCGGCGAGGATCCCAAAGTGTGTATACATTCTATACATATTTTTGTAGTGGGTAGGTTTCCTAATTTTTAAATTTTGCCAGGGCAGCGACCTTATGGCCTATTCTTTACGATTTCTAACTGCCGAGGTATTTCCCTTTTTTTTTCGCCTTTATCCGAGGTCACTCATCTGATCTCCCTACCGAGGCGATCAAGTATGAGTATGTTACTCATCTGATCTTACTACCGAGGCGATCAAGTATGAGTATGTTACTCATCTGATCTTACTACCGAGGCGATCAAGTATGAGTATGTTACTAATCTCATCTCACTACCGAGGCGATCAAGTATGAGTATGTTACTAATCTCATCTCACTACCGAGGCGATCAAGTATGAGTATGTTACACATCTGATCTTACTACCGAGGCGATCAAGTATGAGTATGTTACTCATCTGATCTCACTACCGAGGCGATCAAGTATGAGTATGTTACACATCTGATCTTACTACCGAGGCGATCAAGTATGAGTATGTTACACATCTGATCTCACTACCGAGGCGATCAAGTATGAGTATGACATTATTAGGAAAAAATTTTTCATCAATTAATTTTCCTGTACTGGGAGCGAACCCGGTAACTTTAGAATTAGGGGCGGACGCCATACCTCTTATCCACTCTGATCCACTTCTTCGTAGAAGAACAAGTAGAGGTACACAAAATATAAACTTTAGAGATCAACTTGTAGGCTACTGTTGTTACCGAATGCCATCAAATAAGGAAAATATCTATTTTCCAAAAATTCTATTGCAGTGGTCGGCAACCTAGGAGTTTTTGGGATCTACTTTAGTAACACTGTGCCCTCTAAAGATCTGTCGTATATGTGTGTGTCTGTGTGTGTAATTTTAAGTGGGGGTGGGGGAAGAAGAGAAAAATGACCATAAGAATAGATCACGTTCCTTTCTCCTGCAGGTCACGAATATATTTTAGTATCTAGCTCGAGATTTTTCATTCAGAATGTGGAAAACGTACCCTTTGATCCCTGGGACATGGCAATTTTAAATGCCAGCGGGAGAGATCTAGCCAGAAATTTTCTCAGTTTAAAAAGTCTTTCTTCTCCTCCTCCCCTTTCCCCCATGCCCGCAGTCACCTAAAGAGCTACCAAATCATCCACTGGGATCTACCGGTAGATCAGAATCGACTGGTTGTCGCCCCCTGATCGATAAAAGTTGATGGGAAGTTGTCATTAATCAGTAACTCGTCATATATTTATTTCACCGAATATATGTGTGTGTCAAAGATTTATTCTCAAATATAACCGACGGGCCCTGTGTCTAGTATGAACCGAGCACGCCTCATCAGTAGTTCCTACCTTTAGCTTGTTGAATAGATGGTATCCCAATCAGTTGTGGCGCGTGCAGAGCCTTAAGACAACCACTTGTTCTCTTCTGCTGAGCTGGTAATATGCATACTTTTGTATGTGACCTGGACGCCTCTGAATTCCATTTTTTTTTTCGTGTATCTGATTTCTGATAAAACTCTTTGCCTCTTCGAAAGTCAAGCGTGTACGAGGCTGAGGTAGCTTTTGACCTTTGTAAAAGTTTTGAAGAATTACTAATAAATAATAACTAGACATTCACTTTTATATGGCCCACGTTAGCTGGTGTCCCAATGCTCCTTGCGAAGTAGAGGGGCAATGATGATGAGAAATGATCCTACGCATGCATATATTTATAAACGAAGGTGTCGGAGTGGCTAGGAGGTATGGCGGCCGCCTCGAATTCTAAAGGTACCGGGTTCGATTCCCAATAGAGGGAATATAATCATCCTCCTCCCTGATGTCATGGGTAGTGAGATCGGATGCCTAGCCTTCTCGGATAAGGGCGACAAAAATAGGGGCTGCAGTCTGCAAGTTACGCACGTTAAAAATCCCTCGGCCGGTGGAAATCGTAAAGAGTAGGCCATAAGGCCGCTGCCCTGGCAAAATTTAAAAATTAGAGACCTACCCACCGCCAAAATATTTATAGAATGTGTGATTCTATATACACACACTGGGATTCTCGCCAATGCTACGGAGTTCGTGCACTGTGGTGAGATCTCCTTGTATGATCTAAGGGAGGAGATCGGAGCACTGATGGAGTTGTCCGTGTGCAATGAAGATAGTCCTTCAAACCAAACCAAACAAAACCACAACCAAACAAAACCAATATTTATAACAGTGTAACGTTTTGATTGTCGTTTTTGATGCTCTCCTTGTTTCACAACCATATACTGTAGTAGTATTGCCTTGACATTTAAATTGAACATTTTTACTGTTGTGTTGGCCTTTATTTCTAATGACTGCCATTTGCATGGAGACAAATGTGGAAGTCCTATTTATACGGAAACCAGCTAAGCACTGTGCTACATTATACATACGTGGAAGTGAACCTCTGTCTGTGAGGTTAATTAACACTCTCATTGACTCTTGAAATCATCCACACACTTCCAGAGATTCCCCCTGTGGTGATATGCATATTGAGAACCCAGGATTGCATGCTAAGCTTGGAGAAGTCACTTGAGCCCCAGACGTAACTCTTTGGCTTTTACCTGGTTGGATACATGCAGGAGGATCTCACTATGGACCCATTGATAGGCAGGGGAAGCTGAGAAGTGACTCTATGTAGGACGTGACAATTCCTTGGGAGAGTCCAGAACCAGAACACGGTATTTTAGCTCTGCAGAGTTGGACAGCCCCCTTGGATGGCAGGGAATGCACAGTATGCCACGCTTGGGACTAGATGTGATGATCCTTTAGATGCAAGCCACGCTGGAGAAATGGAGATCATGACTTCAATTCAACACGTTTCGGAATGGCAGAAAAGCCTAGACCTACAGTGTAGATAATACCAAGGAGTCTTCAACTTTGTACTAGCTGCAAAAGAGCGAGAAGCTCAGCAGCTCTAGTTCAACAACAACAACAAACAACCCACCACTAACCACCACCACCACCCACAACCACCACCTACAACCACCAGCCCCCACCACCCACCACCACTTACTTTTTACTTCTTCGGCTCACTTGTCCCACGAGGTACAGTGTTGAGCTGGGGTCTACATTCTTTCAAGCGTGCCGCCTTGGCCGCTGTGAGCCCGTGTGGTATATCTATCTAAGTCTTTGTATTCTCTGTGCTCTGAAACCAGATCGTCTATTGTTGTATGCGCACAGAGGTAGTTTGTCAGCCTCCATTCTCACGAGACGTCCAAACCTCTTATTTTCTGTCTCTCGATATACTTGATGCAGGCTGTTGTTTCTACCAATTTTCGTGACGTCATCGTTTCTCATGTCGTCTCTCCTGGTAACATTAATTAGGAAGCCTACCCACCACAAAAATATTTATAGAATGTGTGATTCCTTTATACACACATTAGTATTCTCGCCGGACTTACTGTTCTTAGTCTTCTATCATTTACTAGACACAGTAGTAAGGTCTTTGTCTTGTGTAGTCTGACCTATACTGTATAATAGGGGAACAACAGAAGTGATTGCGTCATTAATAGGCTGGACTGCCCATGGTAAATTTCCGGTGTTATGTGTTGCGGGTCGCACTAATGACCCGTCATCGAAGCATCATTTTTTGGTGATGCCTAGATGGCAGGGAGGATAGTGTGATTCGCTTGCATAGCTAGGCGGGGTTGTCGCACGGAAGGTCCTGGGTTCGAGTCCTGGGTAAGCCACTCACGTCTGTTGTTTTTCTGTTGTCTAGTTTTCTACTTCTTTATTTCTTACGAGTGCCTGAAAACATACCTTTATGTTTGTCTAATATTTATTTACGGAGTTCGTGCACTGTGCTGAGATCCTCAGTGTGCGCTCTAAGGGAGGAGATCGGAGCACTGATGGAGTAGTCAGTGTGCAATGAAGATAGACCTTAAAACCAAACATTAATGACTTGTCTTCAGCATCCCATGTCACAGTAGTGCTCCACTCTCAAGCTTATTGTACAAGGTGACTAATCTGCACACTGTGCATAGGGCTGATAACCTCATCACGTAAAACAAATTGTCAGAGAAACAACCACTGTAAAAGCATGTGAATGCTTGGTGCAAGCTTCCAGCAAGGGTGCCAGCTTTAGTAGTGCACGCAGCTCACAGGATAATGGTGATAAAACGCCTTCTGTCTTTCTTTAAAGAATAGATCCTATTTATTGAATCTCCTTGACATGCTATGAACTTTAGAACCCCCAAATATTACATCCAATCCCTGGCCGTTCTCAGAATAATATTTAACAAATATTTCATCTCCCTGCTCTGCCTGAACTACAGGTCTCAAAAAGCCACGCTGTGCTGTGAGACGCAGGTTCCAAATATTAATTTTCTCTGCGTGTTTTGGTGTTTTTTTGTTTTTGTTTTTTGTTCAGCCACAGTTAAAAACTCACCACAGCGCGAGTTTTGGTGAAAACACCACTTGCATGTCAAGATTCAATGTTGCTGTATGAGATGTATCACTTCCGTTGTCCAGAATCCGCCGGAAGTATGGGACGTAATAAGCGTACAAGCCACTGACAGCGCAGTAATTGGAAGAGTTACGGCGACAGAGAAATGAGATGACAGACAAATGGAATCTTCCGTATTAAGAGGGTATTACCGACCAGGGAAATACAAAAGTTGACAAATGTAGAGAGACATCGATGTAGCCTTGTCGGTGTCTTGCTGTGACAGGCCATAAGAATCTAAAAGAGAATAACAACAAACGAAAGAAAGATACTTCAACAGCAAACAACGATGTCTTAGATTCAGTGCTTATTACTGAACGCACAGCCTTGTACACTTTAAACCCTTTAACAAGGATCTATTGGAGGGCAAGTCTGTTGCAAGCACTCGCGGTAATTCCAGCTCCAATAGTATATATTCAAGTTGTTGCCGTTAAAACGCTAGTTAAAAAGCTCAGTGCTTTTGATCTCCAATAGCGTATAACAGTTGCCTACTGATGACAATTGTTGCTATGTTTAAATATGCCCAGCATTCAATACGAGGTTTTGATGTGTCTGCCAACCCCAGCATTCAATACGAGGTTTTGATGTGTCTGTCAACCCCAGCATTCAATACGAGGTTTTGATGTGCCTGTCAACCCCAGCATTCAATACGAGGTTTTGATGTGTCTGTCAACCCCAGCATTCAATACGAGGTTTTGATGTGTCTGTCAACCCCAGCATTCAATACGAGGTTTTGATGTGTCTGTCAACCCCAGCATTCAATACGAGGTTTTGATGTGTCTGTCAACCCCAGCATTCAATACGAGGTTTTCATGTGTCTGTCAACCCCAGCATTCAATACGAGGTTTTGATGTGTCTGTCAACCCCATCATGTAGAACTAACTGCCACAGAATAGTTAAACAACAATAACAAGGAACTAGACATGAAGAAACTGAATACAGGATAAATGGTACTATTCTCAGGACATGAGACAGAAATCGCACTCCATAGTTTTTCGCCTTCAATTCTTGACGGGTTACTTGCCAGTAAATAAATAAACGACGCCCATGACTGGGCCCTCTGGGTGCTCTGCAGTGGCATAACTAGCACCCCGGTGGACAAGGCACGTCCCTGGGGCCCCAAGACAGAGTGGGCTCCCGAAAGTAATGGTAAGTAGGGACCCTCGCGTAATATATCCTTTCAGTTTACTTTGTTCATGTGTTACACGTCATATCATGCGAAATTCCGAAATTCTCTACCAAGCAGCGAAGTATCCGTGAACCTCAGCAATCAGTCTGAAATAATTGGGGTGGACATAACAATCAATGAAACGTGCATCCGTATTTACAATCTGTATGGCCCACCAAACAAGGATCTGTCACTTTCCTGTTTGGAAATAAAGGACTCAAATTGCGTAGTGGTAGGAGATTTCAATAGCCATTCTGAAAGATGGGGATACACAGATACAGACAACAGAGGAGACGAAGTGGAGGACTGGGAGATAGATACAAATCTTCACCTAATCAACAGTCCCGATGACAACCCCAGTTTTTACTCCAGAAGGTGGCACACTACTTCCACTCCAGATCTAGCCTTTTCTACAGGAGATATCAGACATAAAATAGACAGACATGTGCTTGATCAGCTGGCAGGTAGTGACCATAAACCAATAAAGCTGGTCATAAATATGGAACTTGTTCCGCAGGAAGAAAAACTACTTCCTCGATGGAACTACAAACGAGCTGACTGAGACAAGTTTTCAATGTTGTCAAACAGGTTTTGTGAAACCATTAACACACGGCACGGCAATATGAAAACGATGGTCGAAAGCCTAAACAGAGCCATACTACAAGCAGCCACTGATTCCATTCCCAGAGGGGCAAGAAAAAATTACAAACCTTACTGGACTGAAGAACTTCAAAGGCTCGAAGATGAAGTAACAGAGGTCAGAAACACAGCAGAAAGAGAACAAACAACTGAAGCTAACATATTACTCAAAGCCGCCACTGCAAAATCCCGAAATACATTAAATAAAACAACAAGAGACTGCTGGAAAGAAAAAAACAAAAAATCTAAACTTAGATAAAGACGGCAATAAGCTATGGAAACTGGTTAGAGCAGAGGTTTTCAAACTTTTTTGGTCCGCGGCTCCCTTGACCTGTGCATAAATCACCGCGGCTCCTCTCTATACTACGAAGATCTATATTTATCGATAGAACTTGACTCATAATATCGAGCCCAACACTTTTCCCAAGCCACCGCGACACCCTTAGCCGAGGGCCGCGACGCCCCTGGGAGCCGCGACGCACAGTTTGAAAACTTCTGGGTTAGAGCCTTGAACAACGAAGGATCTCATTACAAACAAATCGCACTCAAACACGGCGACAATATGCTGATAGGCAAAAAAGCTGCAAATGCATTTATAGAATACTTTGCTAGCGCAAATCACATTGATGTCCACGCTGACAGGAAGTAAATCGTCACAGATGAACAGTTGATTCATGAAAACACACAGATTGCACCTGAAGAGCATATGATGACAAATTTTACAATGGCAGAATTGGAAGAGGCAATAAAGTCACTAAAGAAAAAGAAGTCACCTGGAAAAGATGGAATAACCAATTGTCGTAAAACGTGTGTTTAGCGTAGTGAGAGACAAGATTAACAGTACAGCTGATAAATTTTCTATAATTAATTAACCGCACAGCTGATATTTATAATTTTGTTCCTATATTGGAAAACTTGGTGTAATATATATATATATATATATATATATATATATATATATATATATATATATATATATATAAATATATATATATATATATATAAATATATATATATATATATATATATATATATATATATATATATATATATATATATATATATATATATATATATATATATATATATATATATATATATATATTTATATATATATATATTTATATATATTTATATATATATATATATATATATATATATATATATGTAAATCATATGTAAACTTACAAATCCATTGCATTCCATCTTCCAACATCCACCCTTCAGCACAAGAGTAGATAGTGTATATACTTAATAAATAAGGAAATTGTATTTGAACGACTTGTCAAGTTTATAATTGTTAAGTGAAATCTGTTTCCTTGTTTTAATATCACAGTTAGTTACACAGCGGGGTGGCATTTTATGACTGTCTTCTCTCTACTAATTTTTCGAGATCAGATCATTCACAGCCGTAACTAATTTATGATACCAGTAGTTCTCTTATACACTGGGACTTCACCATTTTCCTGCAGAAATTCTATTTCTGTATTGTCAGTACTACACTGATCCTAGAGCCAATAAAAACCTCACGCTACACTGGGGGCTCGTTCCTGGGATATTTCTATATACCTTGAGCCATACTTAGCCTGTTCATCTATCTACTAACTTTATCTTGTGCCACATATAGATAAAAAAAATAAACACATTTTTTGAAAAAAAATTCAATAATAGGATTTTTAAAAAATTCTTTTCTTAGGAGGAGTACCATTTGGTACTCAGTAAACAGTTGACGGTGTACTCTCCATAGAAAAAAAAAGCGAGTTGCGTGATACTGTGGTTTCCGGTGCGCCTTCTGGCCCAGTATCTATGACTTTAGCACCTGTTTAACGGGAGAGTGGGCTCATCCCTAATCTGTTTATGTTCCCAGTAGTAGACTATTCGCAAGCAGCCTGGGGGTGTCACTGCTCTGCGCGGACCTTGTTTACCGAGGCGGTGTCCGAGCTCGTATGGTGAAAATATGGTTGTGTTATCTTCAAAATAGCCCTGTCTTTCCCATGGCTTTTCTGCCATCCTGCAACTTTGAGTTAGGGAGTTCTGAGCTCCAGTCTCTTTCCCAGGCATTTTATCCTGGCCTGGCACGCATACAGAGGACCCCACTTCTGGTTCTAAGTTAGCAGTTGGGGATAGGTGGGGTAGCACACTGTGCATTCCCCGTCATCCAGGGGGCTCTCCAACTATGCAGAGCTTGCACAATGCTGTGCTCTGATTCTGGGCTCTCCCAAGGAATCCTCACGTCCTGCACAGAGCCACTTCCAGATACCCACCACCTGCCAACTCTCCATTGTAGAAATCTCCTGCATGCGGCCATCCAGTCAAGAGCCAGTATTAAGTCTGGTGCCCAAGTGATCCCCCCAAGCTCAGTGTGCAATGCTGGGTTCTCATCATGCTGCAACACAGGGGGGATTGTGATGCTCAGCCATCTCTCTCAACTCTGCACCGATAAGTGACATCGGGGACTTAACTGTACCTCAGTACTGGGAGGCCCCGTTTCCGGGTACACCACACACAGCCAATTGAGGCAACGGTCGCCGTGGGCGTAGTAAACAGTTGATACTCACAAAGTTGCAAGGAAATTATTTGTTCGTTTAAATTAATTAAGTTTAATTACAATAATTCGGATATAGTATAGTTACATACCCTCTCTAAGTAACGTCATGGCTGACCTAGTGAAGTTCAGAACTGCGGTCATGCAGATGGGTAAGGAATTAAATATGACAGGTGATGATCTTATTCAGTATGTCACAACAGAAGTGGACAAACACATGGATAGAGAGGAAAGGAAATTGCAAGTAGAAGCTGAAAGAGAAGCCAAAAGACTGGAAGTTGAGAGAGAAGCCAACAGACTGGATGCTGAGAGAGAAACCAAAAGATTAGAAGTTGAAGAAAGGAAATTAGCAGCTGAAGCCAAGAAATTGGAGGCTGAAAATGAGGCAAAGAAAATTGACGCTGAGGAAAGGAAATTACAAGCAGAGAGAGACCAGCAGTTGAGATTAAAAGAGCTTGAAATTCAGGCAACTACTGGCAATAATGGTGGTAGCTCACCTCACTCTGAGTAGCTCGACCAGAGCACCTCAAATGGGGCCATTAATTTTCATTTGGACCCATTTGTTGAAAAAGAAGACGCCATTGAGTCGTACCTGGATAGATATGAAAGACTTGCCACTACCTATGGCTTAGTGAAAGACAAATGGAGTCTTAAACTATCTCAGGGATTGAGAGGTGTGGCCTACGATGTATATTTGAAGCTCTCAAAAGATGACCAGGAAGATTATGAAATCCTGAAGCAGGCACTGCTTGTGAGATATGAAAAAAACTCAGAATCGTATAGAAAGAATTTCCGAACAGCTAAACCTCTTCAATGAGAAAACTCACCAATTCTCTGCTAGACTGGAAACCTATTTGGAAAAATGGAGTAGTTTAGGAAAGTGTCAGGATCTGAAAGAAATGATAATGATGGAGCAAGTGGAAGAATTCATGCCTCAAGAAATGAGGAAGTTTATCATGGAACAAGGAGCAGAGAGATTGGAAGATATTGTAACTGTTGCTGAGAGATATCAAGCAGCTCAGGCAGAATTATGAGGAAATAAGAAGAAGCAGGGTGAAAACTTCAAATCATCACAAAACTATTCCAAATATGAACAAAAGGACCATACCACAAGGAACAAACAAAGATTTGACCAAAAGGACAAAACCACTCTAAGATCGGATAAGACACCTTACCGAAAGGAAGGAAAGTGGTGTAAAACTTGTCTAATGAGTAACCACAATACTGCGGACTGCAGAAGGAAGAATCCTCCTCATCATGCTGCATGTCTTACAACAGGGAAGCAGGTGTCGTGAAACGAAGTGTAACCCACACTTTGTTAATCACTATGTCGAGATACAGATTTGCTTCAACCAATCAACTTGCACCGTTCACCAGTCTCTGAGACAGAATAATATATACTGTTCACGCAGTTCACGCAAGATGGCGGATGGAAACTGAATAAAATTAGGCTGTATGAGCAAAAGACGAAACCGGAGGAAACCAATCAACTTGCTCCGCCAGGAACCAACCGAAAGCTTTCCTCAAGTATTTACCTGCCTATATAATCGGGCGGATTTTATGCTAACCACGCAACCCCGAACTTGACGCCAGAGATACTGACTGAAGAGGAAGAAGCTGTCACGATTTATTGCTTACCTGAGGGCATCGACCTGCAACCTACTTCACTAGTCGAGTCAAACTGGCCTTTTTTTTAAATCTTGGAGGGTAAATATAAATTTACGATAACCTTTAGGAAAATAGGCCTTCAGCAGGTATATAATGTTGGTATTTGTTGTGTGTCATTATACTACCTACACCTATATATATTTAATATATTTTGGGTTCACTATGAATGTATATGATTGATATAGACAAAGACTAATAGGACTCATACCTCAATCTATTGTCAGTCTATAACTTCAGTCTATTGTCTCTGATAACTCCAAACTGCAATATAACCAAAACAGTCCTTGTCAGGACTCAATCTATTGTCAGTCTATAACTTCAGTCTATTGTCTCTGATAACTACAAACTGCAATATAACCAAAACAGTCCTTGTTAGGACTCAATCTATTGTCAGTCTATAACTTCAGTCTATTGTCTCTGATAACTCCAAACTGCAATATAACCAAAACAGTCCTTGTTAGGAGACATAACGTTATTGTTAGTGTCGTAAATTTATTTTGAGAGAAAAGAGTCTTAGAAATAGTGGTCCGGTTTAGAGTGGAAAATGATGATGGAAAGCTCAGTGATAGAAAATGTAGAGATTAAATAGTTGCTTCACAGCGTGCTGGAGGAGAGTAAAGACAGACTTATTTACGACAAATCGTTTCTCTCAATCTTCTCTTCCGCTCTCCTGGTCAAACAATTATTTGCCAGTTTGCCAGTCACGCATCTGCGCGCACACCGATTTGGTGTTTTCAAACACACAGACGACGTAGATACAAACTATATTAAACGAATAGGGGAAAAGTTGGGCTTTGGGTATATCCAACACACCGAACTAAATGAGTTTATGTGATTTTATTCACTTTAAACATCAATCACTAACAAATATCAGGTATTACATAAATTATCATAAGTACACAAATGCAAATAACAAGTTTGGGAGGGGTGAAGAAGATTGGTATCGACTAAGCCCTTCCCGCTTATTAGACAAAGATAAACCCAGTCCAGAGATAGATAATATCAGGAACACGGGTACGTTAACCTAACAGTGAAGTTAATTGCTCTGAAAGAGGTGTTACAAAGTTAGGTATAGGTGATAGAAAGAAATCCTGTTCTTCCCAATTGTTCTTCCCTTTACTAAGCAAATGAAAAGGAGGGGTTTTAACAGAGTTAACGAATTATCAACTATCCCACTAAGAAGGAACAATGTAGGGTATACAGAAAGGATATATATTACCAGATAAGCAAGTTAACAAAATGGTTACACAAAAGAATTAATTTCCTGTCATTCATACACTCTGTGCGGATCCACACTCATATACACCACACACTTACCGAGTTGCAGCATCAGTCACTCCATAGAATGATAAACACACTGATTAAACTCTTGACACGTGTAACTGTCTAGCACTTCTATGCCCCGCCCCAGATATTGCGAGTTTTTACTGAGAGCAAATATTCCCGCTTATCGCCGGACTTGAAGTTCTAAGAGTTCTTGTGGTTTATTAAAAAGAAACGAGTCTATGGGATGGCACTGACACAGTTCGACACAGGGGTGAAAATGAAGTGGTCTCTTTTAATCTTCCGCTATGGTAAAATTCCTTCAATGCGTGATGATAGTTTTATTAAATCCAATTGAGGAAAAACTAGGCTCAGTCACAGTCAGGAAAATATGTACTCTCTCACAGTAAACAGTAAATATAATATCGCTACTGGCGATGATTACCTTCCAGTTTATCTTACAGGTTTGTAAGGGTAATTTGATGATTGTTCTTTAAAATGTTCTTGGGTGGGCTTTATTTCATTTAATTCTGACAGCTAGGTCGCAAAAGGACCACCACAAGATTATATTTAAAAGAAATGTTTCTTCAATATGACTGGAAGTTTATAGGATGATTTCTTTATTTCTTTCTTTATTTAGCTGGGACCGCAGGTTACGATCACTCTGTGTGAAAGAAAAAACAGACATGTAACATACCGAAAAATCAAGCGCGATAAATTTCCCGTTAAGCCTATAATACACTCGAGTATTTAATTATGTATTTAATAAACACTGCGCGAATTCTAGTGGTTAAAAAACACACATCTATAAAACTAGGACTTAACTGAATTTATTAATTATAAATTCCTTCGCGACTTTAAAAGTTAATTTAAGCATCTATTATCTTTTGAAATAATATAATAGATAGATCATTATATTTACAACTGGAACTATTGAGATGGTTTAATTTAATAGATTTAAATTAACACAAAATCCATTGAAATAGAATGACTGAACTAGACCACTGATCACTTTACACAATATATATACCGCTTTGCACAGAATAGAAATCACTGCAAATATATATATAAAATCCAGGGGAAAATCTATAACAAGATTTCAATAAAGCTAGTGCTTCTGTAAAGGTCTGGCCAGCGAGTGATAAAATGTCTATTCTTCATGGTCTATTTATCTAAAATGGAATGTAAGTTGAGTGGGACATGATAAACTTGACAGCTTATTTGATCTCATGAACTTTTGGGGATCTGACCGCCAAATCAAGGGAAGAAGCCGCCCCCCTGGTCTTCGTATCTCTGTTCGCTGCTGCCCGTTTCGGCTTTCCCCGTTCGCTCGGTTCTGCGATTGACACCGAGACGCGAAAATAGCGGCAAGCAACTGCGTCTCGTATCAGGGACCACTACTGTCTTTGATAACGCCGATAGTCTCCCCTGAAATCCCTCAGTCTGTCTCTTTGATCGTGGTCGCTGTATCTGTTTGATTCTGGCGACGCCCCCCACTGGCCAAGTTAATTAAAATAACTGCCTATGATTGTTCAAGAGATGTTAGTGGGCGTGATTTAATCTCTCCTTAAATCAATGCGATGACCAGAATGAACGATAGGTAAACTTTCCGCATATCAATCAGCAAACGAGTTTGCCCTCTGTGTGGAACAGTTGCATAGCTAATGAATCCACGTGAAAAAAGTCCCGTTTTACAAGAATTACAACAAAGTTCAGGGTCAGCCGAGTTCGTCCATCACAATCGTCCCCTCTTTTGAGACGTGAAAACGTGTTTTCATGTTTGATTTATGACGATGAAGCTGCCCTGATCGGTAACTTTTGGATGATTGGTATCTTCACCTTCCTCCTCTTCCTCTGTAGTCCAGTTTCTACTCAGGAAATCAGCCCCGACATTCTGTCTTCCCGGAATATATTCCACTTTGAAAGAATAAACGCTTAAAAGGGGGCCCAACGCATGATCCTAGCGTTAAATTCTTTATTGGCACCAAGAAATGCTAACGGAGCGTGGTCTGTTTGCACCGTGAAAGATGTACCATAAAGAAACTCATGATGGCGTCTGATACCGTCAATCAGAGCAAGACATTCCCTTTCAACTACGCTGTAGTTCCGTTCCGCTTTATTTAATTTCCGACTGCCATAGGCAACTGGAAATAGCATGTTCAGGTCACTGTCATCGGCTTCAAGCAGTGTTGACCCGATGCCCTGACCTGACGCGTCGACTCTCAGTACAAAAGGTTTCTTGAGGTCAGGCAACCTCAAAATGGGGTATGCAGACAACTGTCCTTTCAAAGTGCTATACGCGTGTTCGCACTTTTGATCCCATATGACCTTATCAGGACAACCTTTCTTTGTGAGGTCAGTCAGAGGTGCCGTCAGTCCGTTGAAGTTCTGGATGTACTTCTGATAGTATGCACATAGCGATATGAAGGAACGTACGTCTTTCTTCGTTCGGGGTCTTTTTGCTGCCACTATTTTCTCCACGTTCTTCTTAATAGGCCAACTGCATCCGTGAGAAATAGTGTGCCCCAGGAAGTCTAACTGTTCAAAACCCGATGAGACATTTGCTAGGTCTGGCTGTGAGACCCGTTTCCTGTAGTCTCCTGAGGAGCATAGCAACCGTAGCAATATGTTCTTCATAGGTTTCCGATGCAATTAATATGTCATCCATGAAATTATGGATATGGGGACTTTGCAAAGGTTCTAGAAGCTTCCTCATCATCCTGGTGAACACTCCTGGTGCGTTATGCAAACCGAACGGCATCACGTTAAATGTGTAATGTCCTTCACTAGTGCTGAAAGCTAACAAAGGTTTAATTTCCTCCTTGACTGGTATTTGATAATAACCTTTGCTGAGGTCAATCTTGGATAAGATCTTTGCTTTGCTGAGCTTGGTGAACAACTCAGAAACAGTTTGGAGAGGTTCGGGCTGGAATTCCGTTACAGCGTTTAGCAACCTGTAATCAATGCACAGCCGAACTTCCTTATTGGGCTTCTGCAACAGCACTACGCTCGAGCTGTAAGGAGATGTAGACTCACTGATAATTCCTGCCTGACGCAGCTTGTCTATTTCTCCGCGAAGTGCATCCGCTTTAGCGTACGGGATGGGGTAAACTCTGGTTCGAACAGGGGTCTCGTTTGTTAATTTCATATCAAATTCAATGAGATTTGTTCGACCAGGTACATCCGTTAAGATTGCACTGTACTGTTTTAGTAGAGCCCTGGTTTCTGTTTGTTGTTCTGGTGAGAGATTGTCGCCGAACTTGACATCTTTAAAGGATTCTGTGGGTTGCAATGGATACTCCATGCAACCATCATCATCTTCCTCGTCTTCCGTTGCTATGGCGACAGCCAGGAGATGCTCGGAGGATGGCACCGGTCTTTCCAAATATTTCTTTAGCAGATTTATGTGGAAGACCTTCTCCTTTCCTTTGATGGAGATCTTGTAATTGGTACGTGAGATCTTTTTAAGGACGGTAAACGGTCCTTGCCATCCGATGCGAAGTTTATTGCTTCCGGTTGGAAGTAGCAATAAGTCTTTCTCCCCTGGTTGTAGTTCTCTCTCTTTTGCAGCTTTGTTGTATCTTTTAGTAATTTTAGCGCGGGCTTTCTTAAGGTTGGTAGTAGCTAGATCCCATCCTAGCTTTAGCCTTTCCTTAAGCTCAGATACATACTTGCTTGCAGAGACGACTGTCTCGTCAGCCTTCTGGTTTGTCAGGGACCGAAGTAAGGCTTCTAGTGGCCCCTTTATAGGTCTGCCAAATAAAAGTGTAGCTGGCGCAAAACCCGTAGACGCTTGGGGTACCTCTCGGTAGGCGAATAAGGCAGCCGATATATATTGGTCCCAGTCTTCCGGTTTCTCCTGACCCAGCTTACGTAACATCATGGTGAGGGTACCGTTAAAAAAACGTTCCACGAGCCCATTTCCGGCCGGATGGTAGGGACTTGTGTGGATATGTTTGGCCCTCAAGATCTTAAAGATCTCCTCCATTAACAGGCTACGGAATTGGGATCCATTGTCCGTCAAAACTTGTTGAGGGAATCCCAACCGTGTAAAAATTTGCACAAGGGCTTCTGCGACATGCTTGGAATTAGTGCATGGTAGCGGTACGGCTTCGGCCCACATAGTGCAAGTGTCGACTAAGGTCAGGATGAACCTGTTCCTTCTTTTGGTCTTTTCCAGAGGACCAATAATGTCGACAGCAACCCGTTCAAATGGAGTCCCTACTATTGGCATTTGCCCCATAGGTACTGGGGGTGTCAAGTGCTTGGGTGCTACCCGTTGGCACTGGGCGCAGGATTTCACATACCTGACAATGTCAGAGTTCATTCCTGGCCACCAATAGTGGTTTTTTATTCGCTGAATAGTGGCGTTTTGTCCCATGTGTCCGCTAAAGGGAAGAGAGTGCCCCATTTCTAAGATCTGGTTTCTGTACTGCGTCGGTACTAGGAGCTGGTTATTCCCCGTGTCCGGGTTGCCCGTTCTACGATACAATACACCATCCTTAGAAAAAATGTCTCCGTTGTGTCTGGGGTCCTTAGCCATGGGCAGTTTTTTAAAGCAGGGCGCCAGAGTAGGGTCCTTTTGTTGCGCCTCCTTCAGTTCATTCGGCAACAAATTTGGCGCAGGCTCCCTCTCCTTCTTGGCTTGCCCTCTTGTGGTTACCGCTGCCACAATCGGCTCCTTAGGTCTCCCAATGAACACATATCTACATCCCAGGATAACTGGGTAGATCAGATCATCCATTATGGCCGCTTTAATAACTCCTCTGACAAAATCAGAGTGTATTTCTACCAGTGCGATAGGAAGCGTCCTGGGTGCATCACTCCTGAAAACTCCACTAAGTTTGACGGTTTCCTCTGTCTCCTGACCGGGTTTGACTAGGTGCCTAGCGACAATACAATCAAACTTAATCCAGTGTCAAAAAGACAAGTAGTAGAGGTACCGTTCAAAATTACAGTTCCTCGAGTTGAGGGTCGGTCCCCCTCAGGTTGAGAATCACTGACATTGACTCTACCTTTCGAGGCTGTATGCAAACATCCAATGCGGTTTGCACCGGTTTGTTTGCCCTGATCAGACGTTCCTGGTGTAGGGGTCTTCCCTTTTCCTTGACCTTGGTGGCCGCGCTGCCACGTAGGCTTGTTGGGTTGATCAGAATTTGTGTTGGGGGGGTATCGGGTTTTGTAGAATTTCGATTTTTCCTGGGGAGGTTTCTGGGTATTGTTATCTCGTTGGTTATAATGTTGAGAGGAAGTGGAAGAATAGGATGACTGCTCTAGATTCTGTTTTCGAGATGGCTCATCGGTGGGTTTACGTTTAGTGCTGGGAAGTTCGGCCATTGCATTGCTATAGCGTTCGGCTTTATTGAGTATGTCTTCAAGCCTGACTGCCCCCCTGTTCCGCCAAAAAATCTACGTGTTTCATTCGACAAAGTGGATTTTATCTGCTCCACAAGAACAAGTTCGAGGAGTCCCTCATATGAAAGAGGTAGGTCAGATAATTCAATGCACTTTGTCAGATAACCCGTGAGACGTGAAGAGAACTGGGGAAATGTTTCCGTGCTCTCTTTTCGGCTGTTTCTGAACAACTGCAGAAACTTTCGGGCAGTCATCTCAAACTGCTGTAGTAAGGCCTTCTTCAACACGTCATAAGCATTGCCTTTCAGTGACGTTGAAAGTTTGAGCGCCCCAGCGGGTACTCTCTAACCCATAAAGATTCGCGAGTCTCTCGAATTTTTCTAGGTAGCTGTCAATTTTTTCGTTAGGGCTAGGAAAAGATTCTAAAGAAAACGACATAGCAGTTAATTGGGCAGATTGAGTACTGGAGAGGTCCATTGATTGAGACTGGGGCGAAGACTGCTCTCCGTTAGTCGAAGTAAGGCGCCCCGACTCTCTAGAGCCTTAAGCGCCAGTTGATGCTGTCTTTCCTTGTCTCTCTCTCTCTTCCTGCGAGTTTCCATCTCTGCTTCAATTCTCTTCTGTTCCAAAAGACGTTCTTCCGCTTCTTTCTTATCTGCCCTCTCCTGGGCTTCTCTCCTCTCTGATCTTTCTTTCTCTTCCTTCCTCTCAGCTTCTGCTCTCTGTTGCTCCGCCTTCCTCTCAGCTTCGGCTCTCTGTTGCTCCGCGTCATATATTTTCCAAATTCCTGGTAATAAACGCGTTTGCAGCTTCTGCATCTAATCCTGCCTCTTTCGCTTCCAGCCTCAAGATGGACCTCATCTTTATCCCCTCTGCCATTGTTAAAGAATAAGATGAAGTATGCCTAGAGAACTAGTAAGAAGCAAACGCGAAAATCTAGGGAGGAAAATCAAAATGAAACCTCATGATACGAGAAAAAAAACACAAAGTATAAATTTACCTGTGTTACCTCCTACCTGTACTGTGCAAACTTATCGCTGCTATTTATCTGGCAATTTAAGGCTCTAAACGCAAGCGACTATGCCACTAAATGGTAAGTTACACTGGAAAAGAATCTACTTTTTACTAACAGTAGAGAAAAAAATTTATATTAAAACAATTTAAAAGGAAAAAAAAAAAATTGTTTTTTTTCCCCCTAAACTTTAAATCACTGACAACAAGCTCCCTCCCTAAACTCAACTATTGACATGACACGTTGTCAACTTAATTTTTAAAAATCAGAACAATCCGTCTTTAGCTAAGCTCAACTCTTTTTAACTTCAAAAACCTTAGTGACTGTAAAACAATCACGCACTCCCAGCAACTCTTATAAAGAAAGAAATATAATTATCTCCGCCAGAGGATAATTAAAATAGCAAATATGTTTGTTTATCTGTACTTTCTACTGCTGTGGAGAGAAAACAACCTGTAAATATTGCTGTTGTGGACAACCCAAATACTTAAAGAAACGTTTGTCTAGGGGTGTAATTATTTATATTATTTCCCTAATTCACAAAGACAAATCATTCACACACCTCTACCCTAGTTAGACCCAGACTAAATCAGACTCAAAATATCTTTAACCCGGCTATGCGATTGCCTCAAATGTAGCTCAAGATCCCAGAACTAGCCCACAAATATGTGTGCATCAAATGTATCTCAAAAATTATCCCGGCGAGCCAGCCAAATATTGTCGTAAATTTATTTTGAGAGAAAAGAGTCTTAGAAATAGTGGTCCGGTTTAGAGTGGAAAATGATGATGGAAAGCTCAGTGATAGAAAATGTAGAGATTTAATAGTTGCTTCACAGCGTGCTGGAGGAGAGTAAAGACAGACTTATTTACGACAAATCGTTTCTCTCAATCTTCTCTTTCACTCTCCTGGTCAAACAATTATTTGCCAGTTTTCCAGACCCGCATCTGCGCGCACACCGATTTGGTGTTTTCACACACACAGACGATGTAGATACAAACTATATTAAACGAATAGGGGAAAAGTTGGGCTTTGGGTATATCCAACACACAGAACTAAATGAGTTTATGTGATTTTATTCTCTTTAAACATCAATCACTAACAAATATCAGGTATTACATAACTTATCATAAGTACACAAATGCAAATAACAAATTTGGGAGGGGTGAAGAAGATTGGTATCGACTAAGCCCTTCCCGCTTATTAGACAAAGATAAACCCAGTCCAAAGATAGATAATATCAGGAACATAGGTACGTTAACCTAACAGTGAAGTTAATTTGTTACTAACCTGAAAGAGGTGTTACACAAAGGTTTAGGTATAGGTGATAGAAAAACTGTTCTTCCCAGCTGTTTCTTCCCTTTACTAAGCAAATGTGACAAAGGAGGGGGGTTTTAAACCAGGAGTTAACAAATTATCAACTATCCCACTTAAAGGAACAATGTAGGGTTATACCGAAAAAGCATATATTATTACCAGGTAAGCAAAGTTAACAAAAAATGGTTACACAAAACTAATTAATTTCCTGTCATTCATACACTTAGTGCGGATCCTACACTCATATTCACCAACTCTTACACTTACCGAAGTGTGTAAACAGCAATCTTCACTCCATTAAGAATTAATAAACAGCTGATTTAACTCCTGACACAAATGTAACTGTATAGCACTTCTTTGCCCCGCCCCCCCAGATATTTAGCGAGGTTTTTAACGGTTCAGAGCAAATATTCCCGGCTTACACTCGCAATTGAAGTTCTAAGTGTTCTTGTGTTTATTATAAAGGAACCCCTACGAGTCTATGGGATGGCACTGGACACAGTTCGATACAGGGAGTGAAAATGAAGGTTTGTCCTTTGAAATCTTCCGCTCTATGGTAAAATTCCTTAATGGGTCGGATGCTGTAAAACTTTCTCCGTGAATGGTAGTGGTTTTAAATCCAATTGAGGAAAAACTAGGCTCACATCACAGTTCAGGAAAAACTATGTACTCTCTCCAGTATAACAGTAAAATATGAAAATACGCTACCATGGCGTGTTTAATCTTCCAGTTCTTACCCGTAAGGGACTTAATTTGATGTTTGATTGTGCGTTTTAAAATTTCTTTGGGTGTGCTTTATTTAATTTAATTCTCGACAGCTAATTCCAAACATAGGAATCGCCTCTCAAGATTATATTTAAAAAAATGTTTCTTCTCAGTAGTATGACTGTCAGTTTATCTCTAGGATGATTTCTCTTATGCCATTGCTTGATTTCTTTATTGCTTAATCTAAAGCAGGATCGCGGGTTCAGGTTACGATCACTCTGTGTGAAAGAAAAAAAAGACATGTAATATACCGAAAACAAATAACCTTCTAAAGCGCGATGAATTTCCCGTTAAGCCTATAATACACTCGAGTATTTAATTATGTATTTAATAAACACTGCGCGAATTCTAGTGGTTAAAAACCCACATCTATAAAACTAGGACTTAACTGAATTTATAATTAATAAATTCCTTCGCGACTTTAAAAGTTAATTTAAGCATCTATTATCTTTTGAAATAATATAATAGATAGATCATTTACTATATACAAACTGGAACTACTAGAGATGGTTTATTTAATAGATTTAAAATTAAACAAAATCTACATTGAAATAGAATGGACTGAACTAGGTGACCACTGATGCAAGCTCGCTGTTACCACATATATATTACCGCTTTCTCACAGAATAGAAATCTCTGCAAATATATATAAATAACATCCAGGGGAAAAATCTCTTTATAACAAGATTTCCATAAAAGCTAGTGCTTTCTGTAATGGTCTGGCCAGGTGAGTGATATACAATGTCTATTTCTTCATGGTCTATTTATTTATCCCATGGAAATGTCACGAGTTGAGTGGGACCCCTCCCCAATGATAAACTTGACAGCTTATTTATCTCAATTGAACTTTTGGGGGATCTGACCGCCAAATCAAGGGAAGAAGCCGCCCCCTGGTCTTTCGTATCTCCTGCTCGCTGCTGCCCGTTTTCGGCTTTCCCCGTTTCGCTCGGTTCTGCGATTGACACCGAGACGCGATAGCGGCAAGCAACTGCGTCTCGTATCAGGGACCACTACTACTGTCTTTGATAACGCCGATAGTCTCCCCTGAAATCCCTCAGTCTGTCTTCTTTGATCGTGGTTTCTGTAGATGTATTCTGTTTGATTCTGGGCATTGGGACGACACCACACTGGCCAAGTTAATTTTAAAAATAAACTGCCTATGATTTGTTCAAGTCGCGATGTTTGTGGGCGTGATTTTTAATCTCACCTTTAAATCAATGCTATGACCAGACTGATCGGATAGGTAAACTTTCCGGCATATCAATCAGCAAACGAGTTTTGACCCGCTCTGAGGAAAGCGTGCTAGCTAATTGATCACGTGAAAGAGTCCCGTACAAGAATGAATTGTTCGTTCAGCAAACAGTTAGGATAATGTTACTAGATTGTTTAGCACTCGTCAGAGGGGGACTGGGATTATAGGGGGGAAGGACATTGTTGTATCACACCTAGGTGTACATATATTGGATTTATTTTCATGTAGTGATTTAATTATGGGATGTATATTAATGTAATAAATGTATACATGTATTGAATCTTATATTATTGAATGTATCCATGCATTAGTTTATCAGAAAAAAAAGATTGTCTTTTGATAGTTAGAACCTGTCCTTGTCCTCGCTATTGCTTAATCATACATGAGACATGTTGTCATTCATCCCAACATGCAGACCACGAGACCACGCTCATATCATAAACAATAGAACAAATAAGGTGGGCTCTGAGGACAGAACCATTAGCACCCACTATTTTTCATTGTTACAGGTTATTCGTGTCCTAAACACCTCGAGGGTCGTATGTTCGCGTCATTCCCAGCTGCCTGTAACTCCGCTACGTAAGCATAGAGGTTGACCAGATCTACATCTTTGGTCCCCCTCAGTCTTGGGGGGCTACAAGGAACGATACTCTCGCCGGTGTTGTGTGAAACATAACAAAGAAGAATACAGACTTAAGAGAGATGAGTACACATTTAGTACCATTCTGTCGGGCATTGTGAGCATAGATATCGTCAATGAGAATAACGTGGATTAGAGTAGAAGAGTCAATTTAATAAGGAGCATAGTGGATAAATTATTCGAAAAATACACATGCACAGCTTATATAATTTTTTTGTTCCTATTAATGGAAGACTTGTTGTAATATTTTATTTACATAACTCTTTATATATTATAAATTTTTGTAAATCCATAATGTTAAAAACTTACAAATCCTCATTTACATTCAATTTTTCAAACATTCACCCTTCCACAAGACACCCAAATGAGTAGATGTGGTATTAAATATAATAATATACTAGGAAATTTGTATTTTGAAACGATTGTCAATTATTATCACTTGTTAATAACGTTAAAAAATCTGTTTACTTAGTGTTTTTTTAATATACAACAGTTAGTTACACAGCGGAACCTGGTGGGCGCTTTTTGTCGGTATCCTCTCTTACTATTGTTTCGAGACTCAGATCAATTCAACAGCCCGTAACTCAATTCGTAGATACCTGTAGTCCTCTCAGACACTGTGGACTTCCAACCATTTTCTGCTGAAATTCTATTTCTGTAACTTGTCCAATTACTATATACTGAATCCCAAAGAGCCACAAATAAAAACCTCTCGCACACAGCAGGAAGGAAGGAAACTCGGCATGTAAGTCAGCAAAGCGATCTCCATCATCCCCTGTAATGTGTGGCAACTTACCGTGACCGTGAATGGCAACTCAGGAACATGTAGTTTTTTGACCACAGGGATTATGGACTCTTGATTCAGGTTGTGTGCTATTCTCTTACCTGCTGTCACATGACCATGATAACCACAGAAAAACCAGTGGAAAATCAGAGGACCGATCAAGGGAGCAAGAACATTACCAATTACCCCATAGCAACCACCCCCCGAAATAAACATTCAAGATCTCCGCACTATGTGGAAAGAGAAATCCAAGCAGCGGTGATGGTCGACCCTCTATTTCACCCTTTGAATCTCGGGGGGTGCTCTGTAGGTTTTGTTTTTCCTTGGGAGAACCTATAAAACATGTAGTCTAATGGCAAACAGTCCAGGACACCACGTAAAGCTCCAGAAAAATGGTAGGAAAAATCCCTACTCCCCCAATTATACTCTTCCAGAAGAGATGAGTATAAATATAAGGCTTTCATAGCCATCATGATACAGCAACTCTTGACAGCCTCTGTTTTGGGCAAATTACCTAAATTAAGCACATAACCTCCAGAGGAAAAGGAGACTCTTTCTACATGAAGATCTATGCCTATACTAAAGAACAAAGCTGGAAACTGGACCCTATCAGAGCATGGACAAGCTTGTCAGTGACAACAATATCTCTACAGGGGAATGTTATGACCGCACCTAGGAACCATGCTATACCTTCAGTTGGGACATTATGGGGAATAGGGGCATCCATTGGACATAAGATAAGCCCTGTCAGACTAACTTTTCTGCGCACCTAGGGAAATCACAGAGGACACATTAAAGAATATGTAAGATACCTATTCGTCCCAGCAATGCCAGAGAGTTTCAGCTCCTCTACAGCAATAGACACTGCAACAACAGCACACTACACTGGCGAGGAATTGTCCCATTATGGGAAAAACCCCTTTTGAACGTGTTGTCAGGTGGATATTGTTGGGGACCGTCAACACTTGGAACCAACCCCGATAAGAGACATATGCTTATCAATCTTAACCTTGGTTATGATATCTTGCTCTATTGTGGGGAGAAGCAGTGGGCTCAATGTCTGCTACTAGGATCTCAAAGACATGTGGACCAGAGGCCCTGGTTAACATTATTCACCCGATTAGGTTTCCCATATCAGATATTGACTTGCACACATGGATCCTCAGTTTAAGGGGAAACTACAACTACAAGATACGTATTCAGAGATATTTCACAAGCCAGGACAATATAATTGTTCGTCCCTACCCACAAACAAGGGAATGGTCAAAGTTTGATGCGTTACAATGGCACGGCTCACCTCTCTATCCTTTGAAAGTTGGATTAGGTGAGAACACCTTGATACTCTGGTAGATTTACATACTTACCCACGCTGGCACTATCTTTGCCCTATAGCGGCAAGTTACCCACCACATATTAAAGCTCCCAGATCCTGGCTCCAGCCTACACTTAGTTGTTTGGCAAATAAAAAAAAACTACATAAACCAAGACCATAATAAAGGATCACTACTCATCTGGAGCTGCATTGCTGGGACCAAGGACTGATGAAAAAAAGCAGAGGACATCTCAGTGACCTTTCCATCATACCGCAATTATCGTCAAACGAGTTCGAACATCTCGATTGAACAACAGGTTGGAAACTCGTGCAAAATGCACAACTTAAGACAGCGCAAGGAGGAAGCATGCTGCGGTACAATACAACCAAAAAAGCAAAGGTATAGTGAACTGGAACGGCTCGGGTGAAATTGGTGTTATTTACTAAAACGTTGCCAAGCAGCAATAATAAATTGCAGATTGGAATGGCAGGGGAATCCCTATGTTATATCCTGGAAATAAACTTTGACCAGGACACAATTATAGATTGAAGCAAGTAAGGAAAGGAAGAAGGTGTAGTCATGTCACATCTTCTTAAAAAGTACTATGACAAGGAATATCAGAGTGGCACAATAGACATGGACCCTAGCCTATTCGCAACCAGAATTGCATGGCTGAACCAACTTCCACTCTCTATTGGAATATCCACTCACAACTACAGACTCGGAATTATGTTCAAGTAAATCTTAGGAACATTTAACTCCAGAAGCCAGAAGAAGATGCTGGTTCAGAGAGTCGTTGAAACCCATGCCGCTGTGCTCACAGATAAGCCAGGTCGTACGAAGTCTGTTAGGTACGACCTTGAAGGACGTTCTGACCCTACACCACGTATGGAATGAGTCACATACCCCCCTATAACTATGCGAAAGCCCCAAGCACTAAGGGCACGGATGTTGCAATTATATGTTGTAGGAGAAAAGTATCTCAAAGTCCAGGGTACTCTCCACTATAGTTCAAGTTTGGTGCACTATATTAAGAAAACTCACGGAGTGGTACAACAGGTTATGTATTGACTAATGGAAGCTAAATGCGATCAGACAGAATATATGGTGGAACAATTACCTCTGGACACACAAACCCAGCTGTTCTCACTAGACACTGAGTAAGGCTAGATATTTATCGAGTAGATCTCTAAGCAAGTGGATGACTCATAACAAATGACCAGTGAACACCAGAAGTTAGGAAATAATGTGGTAACTTTAGTACAATCAGACGGACACTACGAGTTTACTTGTAACTTTCCTATGGACTCTGAAAAATGCCTCCAAGTTTCTTGTCAAGAATGACTGACGGAAATTCGTTGGAAACCTCTACAAAACCCCATATCACTACTTTATGGATGACATTCTTGTTTGCTACCACAACACACCTCTTGAAGCAGCATATAGATAGCTCTCTCATTGCTTGTTTGCACAGGACCGGAGAGAACAACTGGATTGGACCCCTGCACGTCCCATACCTAGTGCTATATCAGTCTGTATGGGAGTAAGGAATTCCTAGTCACACTATTTTTAATCAGGTCATATGTCTCCTGACTCTCCAAAAGAACTATAGAGAAGTTAAAGAAGGCAACCCAGACCTCAAAACGAAACGAGAAGATGATTGAGGATTTACCTATTATGTGTCCTTATAGTGAGTTATTCCGGATACAGAGAATTTATACCACCACTTTAAATCATCTGTTGTCGCACCATTATCTAACCTTAACTAAGAAAAAGGACAGCTGACCGCTCAAAAAATTTCCAAATGGAATAGATGATTGTGACAAAAGTCCAACACCAGACGCTAATCAAGCAAAAAAAATATACATCAGGCAAACGAAACCCTTCTTACGGACTACCCGATATAACACAGGAAGTTTGTATTAGAAGAACACACTAAAGCTTCGTAGCGATTATAGGTTATTGGTTGCGAAATCTTCTTGGCAAGAAATACATATAGGGGCCCAGCCGGCGGGTTAACTTTTTTACAAGTCGCCTCACTCGCAACTCTAGGATAGGCTGACTTGCAGCTCGAGTCATGAATCTACTCGACCATAGAGGAAAGAATGTTTGGCTCTAATTTGGCTCCACCCCATACGTCAAAAATTTTCACCATACCTGTATGGGCACACACTTTCATTGTCACAAAAAGCCGTCATAAGAACCTTTAACATTCTCCTGGATCTGAATCTGGAAAAGTTATATATCGCAGATTGTTAGGTGGAGTCTGCTCTGGCGCCTCTCCCATTATCTATTCCTCCTTTAACCGTGATTTACATTCCGGGAAGAGACATTGTAGGAGCTGATTTTTAAGTCGACACCCCTAATTTACTCTGGAAGTACAGATCAAAAGAAATGACCTTAAAACTACAGTAGGTGGCTTTTACACGTCAGCCATGATAGGTCCCACAGCTAGGAAAAGGATCGGGGCTATATGTCCGTTGGAAACGTGTGTGTAAATCAGCCCACTATCTAGTTATTACACACTATTCGGTGATAATGCAAATATGCCCAGCCAATTCTACAAGCCTATCGCTTTCACCAGTCTCGAGCACACAGAATAAATTCTCGTAAGTATCTTACCAGAAAAAAAACTTCAAGCCCTGTTTTTCGGATGTACGGTCCGCGGCCTTCTTGTCTTCCCTCAATATGGCAGCGGAGAGCGTGGTGGGAAAACAGAATACGGGCATTAGGCATAAGCCCCTGTTTTCGCGGAGTTCGGCCTAGCGTACTCGGACATGTAACGGCGGTTGGTTAAGGCAGCCCGCTTATAGCCAAATCAGAAAAGCCTAGTTCCAATAACGGACAATCAACTGCATTCCTTAAGACAGAAAATGTTACACTTGCATCATACCTATATATATCGTGCGAGCTTTTATTCCAAAATCAATCCCCCACACCACATAATCAAACGAATGCCAGCACAGATCGAATCTCTCTCCGCCACTGAGGAATAAGAGGATACGCCTGTTCACTGAATTGATTTTATTGCCTAACCTGCCCCGTGCCGTGGCGAAACTCTTCGACTTCACTAAAGTCGACTAGTACCAAATATGGCTTGTGTATATCTTAGCAGCCGGTTTTCATTCGTCTCGTGTCATCCAACATCCCGAAGGTCCCCCCCTCGCTCATGCTGTTCCGACTTCCGTCTATCCAGACTGCACTGGAAACCTGTCAGCAGGACGGTACATACCAGTGATTGCTACAGGTGGCTGGCATATTTTAGGTCCACCCTCATCAGTCTTGGGTGGCTCGCACTAACCATCGATCATCACAGGCGAGGCAATTGAGTGACGCAGGCCCCCCCTGTTTCTCCCCTGACCCTGGTAATTAAGGCTCAAGAACTCGTTTCTACCTGAGTTGAGTTAACATTCCTGTACCAACATTTTCCGCTCGGCCTAGTATTCGGATGTGATTTAACTGTCATACGACGCGTAAAAGTGCAGTTTTTGTATATAGGGGTATTGCAGTTGCCTTGTTTTCATGTGGTTTGTGATACGGATGAGGTGTATTTCGTGCTTAACTGTGGGTTGGATCATTGTACTGAGGCTTTTCGCGGTAGATGCGACTGTGGTGGTTCCAATGATATGCGGTGTATTTATATGGGGGGGCATACGTTATTATTTCACCTTTATAACCTTTACTTATGTTAGTAACCGTTATTATTTAATTTATTTTTTACCGTACGTCATTTGTATACGTATCTATATTCCCCTGTTTTATGTCATAATTATGCATTACGCTAGTACGTCACCTTATTTATATACTAGTCACCTGACTTATTACCATTTTTCTTTGGTTTAAATCTTACGTCATTACTTACAATCACATTTCGCCATTCCCATCCTTCCAACATCCTTACCCTCTCAGCACAAAAGAGTGCGACTAGTGTTTATATCTTAATATTTATCAATACAGGCGCATTAATTGTATTCTGAAACTCGACTTGGCAAAGTTCTTATTATAATCGTTATAATGCTATAATTTCTAGTTTCCCTTGTTGTAATTATCACAGTTAGTTACTACAAGCGGGCCGATGGCAATTTTATGGACCTGTCTTCCTTCATCTCTACTAATTTTTTCCGAGATCAGATTAATCTCACACTGCATCAGTAAACTAATTTGTTCCGATACCTGTCAGTTCATCTTATGACACTGGGACATTTCACCATTTTACTGCAAGGAAAATTCTACTTTCTGTCATCTTGTCGAGTACTATTACACTGATCTTAGAGGCCAATAATAAAACCTCTCATGCTACACAATGATACGTTATAGGTCTCGGCACAAGGGCAAAAAAAAAGAACGCTTCTGGACAGTACTGAACCATTATCAGTTGCGACAAAAGAGGATTGTCCAGCAGGCATTGAAGAAGCTCTTACTATACCTCTTACCAAAGAAAGGACAGCGTACCTGAAAGAACCCAAATGCCCCGTTACAGGACCGATCAGAGCCCTACTAAAGATGTCGTATGAAAAAACCTGATCGGAGCGCCAATGATTAATACTACCAGGACTAATGTGCGGCACCTGGAAAGCAACAACCACCTATTAATACCATCAACATGTCACGGGCTCTTCAGACTACTAAAGTATCACCACTGAAGTATCAAATCACATATATTGCTACAGGAAATCGATCAGAGCCTTCCACGACTTTAAAAGTTTCTATATCGACCATAAAGCCCATTAATTTGTTCACATCCAAACCCCTCAGGCTCCCAGGCTGTTAGAAGCCAACATAGTACAAATAGATCGACACACTGCTGACGGGCTGCGAACATGATGTTACAAACAGCTCTCAAATGGAATGTAAAGACCCAGCCAGCTATATCCTTGTAATTGCCGTTGCACACGAGCATATGCCTTCTGGACGTGTGGCCAGGGAGAGGTGCTACTACATAAAATCAGGAAACTAAGGGTATAGTATTGCAGACCCTACACCAAGTACCTAGAAAAACTTCCTGCAGGATAGGATAATCTTTCATGGTTACAAATCAAACAATAGATAGCCTCGTCTCGACGCGTATTCGGAGCACAGATGGAATTCCCCTATTGGATCACTAGCCTAACCTATCACACCGATCAACTTTTTCACCAGACTTATGGTCAACGACCCCCAGGCCCGACGGTTTAAGGACTTATAAAACAATCCTTTCTCAGTTCCTGCAAGATGTATGCATGACCGTTCATGGCGACGAGAACGGGAAGAAAATCTCTCCATTCATCGCTTAAAACAGTACAAAAAAAAAACCATATAGATAAAGTATCTCTGACTCGGCATGCACAAACCGGGGGCCCCCCCCCCCCCCATTTAATTGCCTCAACGTGCAAATATAACACAACCCCTCGAGAATCTTTGCTCAGTAGAGTGCTTCCTCTGCGCTGTAATTCAAAATAAATATAATCTGTAACTTATATGCATTAAGCAAAGCACAACAAAAGCTCCCGCCCCTTCCGCACAGCATAATCAATACACCTATATCTGACTATTCTTAGGCATGAGTATATTAGACCTCCAGCATCCTAATATATCTGGACTACAATAACTCTAGCTCTAAGGACACATCTTTAGTTGCTAAACAGCACCAGTTAGTGGACTTTCCTATCAATACTGATCAACGTACTTATGCGAAAAGGAAGTGGGTGGGGCGGCCACCGCTCACGATGCTAATAAAGATCACAATGATTTAAATACATTCTAATAATCATTCCATTTAGCGTAGAGGCAAACTTGACTATGCCAGTGTTGCTCTATGCATACAAGCAGCACCTCCACCAAGAATAAGCTAGAGTAACATTGACAACAGTCCAAACACCACGGCAACTAGTCAACTTAATAGCAGTGCCTCAGGGAAACATCTGAAGAAGCACTAGAAGTCAGAGATAGGCATAATATACAAACTGGCTAGCATAAGGAGATAAAAGGAACTGAGATTTGCTTACTGGGGCTAACACGAGTGGCAAATAGACTCCTAACTTCACCAGGCACATAAAAACCTCGTTGATAGGAGACCGCCCACCCCCCTATCCAGTACATAGGCAACATTCCCATATTAAACCATTAATTATGATACCCTCGTCCACACACGGGTGGATACATAACAAATGGCATGGAAGTGGATCTCAATACCCAGTACCTGGTCTTTTCCATGCGACCCTCACCCAACCTATAAAACAGTAGTGCTCTGATAAAGCAAAGATCACCACCCTATGCGCGAATAAGATAAAAGTGACACAGAACTCCACTGTACCTAACACATACTCCAAAGATCACTCATATTAAATCTAAGCGAAATTAATCTCTCGCAAAAAGTAAATACAACTCTAGAAGTAACAATATCGGAAATCGGATATAACAAATAATTAGCCCCACTTAACTATATATACAGATGGGTACAAAGATGATGGAAGAAGGAAACCATGTAGGGAGCAGGCCGACATAGCAACCTATCTCAAAACTTAAAAATTTATAAAAGATACAACCCACGGTAACAAGTAAATACATCTATCTCTCCTTTATACACAGTCGCAGGAATTAAGTGCACAATCCTACATATGACCTTCTCAGAAATTAGCTGCTGGCCCCATAACAATAGACACCAACTTAAAGGTACTAACCCACATTCTCACTCGATTCATCCTTCCCCCCATCAGCAGTACTAGCATTCAGAACAACTGTAAAACGTCTGCGCCCACAGCCAATGCCATCGGACAATTATAGAGGAAATACTACAGGTTATTACATATCTACAATAACTCAGCCCCTCGGATGCAGTGACCCTAACACTAACCATGGATACCCTTCACACTGTCGCCGCCCCCCCCCCACGACTAGCAGGAATGATCCTAGCAGACAAACGAGCCAAAGGGGGGCAGAAGCTTCCTAGCCATAGAAACCCACAATCTTGATGTCTCCGGCGGGGACATCTATAGGAACCACTGTCTTCCGAACGACCTTAGAGCAGTAATTGCTTCACTAAAAACCTATAACTATACACCCTCATATCGAATGGAATCCAACACCAGCCCTTCGAGCACCTGGTCACCCCCTAAGTAAAAAAAGCACACAGGACAGACTCATATAAAATCCTTAAAAAAAAACACAAAGCCAAAAATGTCAAATATATAAAGATGAACTAAAAATACCCCATATTAATATAATAAAATTCGCTGAGACTCAAGCTCGGGAACTGGATATTTCCCATGATCTGAGGAACCACACTTGGTGATAGAGTGTCCAATGAACCAAACAACTAATTAACCCCAGGGCTACTTTCTTGTGGACTGGGCAATAAAACCAGTATGACCAACAGAGGCAAAATACTCATTATATAGAACATACCTGTAGTACACTCATCAACAGGTAGAAATCGTGAGTGTATGATAAATCTCTTAGGACACAAAGAGCCCTAAGTAAATGCAAAGAGTTTAATAAAAACACTATATTACAAAAACATAAAGCTAACATATAAAACACTCACAAAATAAGGATTTGAAACCAAGTAGTCCAAACTCGGTGAAAACTCATCGCCCCAAGAAACATACAGATTAAACCACAAATAAAACCATCCAGTAAAAATCAAAAACATTTACTAACTTAGAAAATAGCAATATTATTGGAATTTTTTTTTAAAAAACCATGTTGAACCTATTAACTAAAAAGGAAACATAAGATAAGAGATAATATATAATAATAAAACAAATACAAACTCAAAAAACTATATTACATAAAAGATACACTAGTCCCTGATATATTAAACCAACTCAAATCACAAATGTACATGGTAGATGGTTGAAAGGGGCCCCTCGTGCACTACTAATGACAAGTCTGCAAACACATTAATAAAAAAAAAAAAAAAAAAAAAAGTTCGCCTCTTCCACGAAAAAAAAGCATACGCAGTGGTTTGGTAGAATTTAGAAAAAGCTTTCGAAAGAGTATCAGAATAGAGGATTGAAAGTCAAAACTTGCAGATAAGTGTGTAGTGTGGGCGAATGTTACAAATGGTTTGGTCACCTTACCCTTGAAAATAGAACCGCCAAAAGTTATAGCTGCAAGGGCAGGAATGTAAATCAAAGGTGTTATATTACAAGCAGGGTGTACCCCACAAGGGGGGGAGTCCCTCGTACAACCTACAACTACACGTTTCACCTCTGCTAAATAAAATGAAAATAAAACTGACATGTTCAACAAATAGCACAAATTGCTTCTTTGCAGTTGATCTATGCACGCTGTGGAGATCTCTGAGAAGTTGCATCCACTACTGCAATAAACATCTTTGATCGCGTCAGGCAAGCACCACACTTACCATCACACTGGAAGAGGTGGGCCAAAACATGGCCATTGAAAGATTACTTTGAAGAAGAAAAACAAACAAACACTCGCTACTTTTTTTCCATCTATCAACTATGACTCCAGAGCTTCAAAATAGTACCCACAAACCCCACCCCTAACGGAGAAACTGTCTACACTCAATGTACATGAAAATCACCTCATATAACTACCCCTAGGATTACCTTTTTTATCACCCATCTTGATACATTGATAAAAAAACAGGTTGACACAGAAAATCAGAATACAGAGAGAGCACAACACAAAGACATAAGCGATCAAAGATCGTACGCCGCCACAATTAGCTAGACCTCCCCCCCTACACTTGTGGCCAAAACATCAAACGTTGGGGTGTGCAGATGAGAAGTGCCTGTCTAAGCGTTGTACACATCGGCGAGTGAGAGGCCAGTCCTTGAATATGGCATGGCTCCAGCGTGGGCAATACTCAGCAGCTGAGGACAAATCTTCGATAAAAATTAAGCTAGAGGACGCACAAAATATCAAAGCATTGAGAATTATCTAAATAGGGAGGAATGGATGTCAACCACATATAAAAGAACTCGAATAAGACTTAAATGACCTCACCCAGCCAATGACAGATAGATGTAGAGGACTGCAAGGGCACTCAGCAAATCAGGCCGAAAAAAATTCAAAAAAAATAAAGGCTCTAAAAAACAGACCACCACCTATCTTGCCTTAGAAAATAATATTGCTATCTTAGAAGGCCCCCCATCACCAAAGACATACAAACGACTAGCAATTTTGTAAGAACATCACCACACAACACCAACAAATGAGAGCAGGTATCCCATAGATGTGAAATAATAACTCCACACTGATTGTAAAAACCCATCGAACACTGCAAAGACAAGCTATCAGTTTGGAAACAAAATCGTTTCCCCCTAAAATGTTCAGATAAAACACATTCCTGGAATTGACAAAGAAAAAAGAGCAAAAACTGCAACAGATAGAAAAAATCCATGTTGTGACAAAATGCAATAGAGCAAAACATTACCCTCCAACGCAACAGGAACTTTTTTTGGTCACCAAAACGGGCTTCCTGGGGGTCCGACACTAGCACCACTCAAACATGGGACTACCCAGACCAGGCAACTCTGGGAAGGGTTAAGGCGGCCGGCGTGTTTGGCACCGACCACACCATCCACCCTCGTGTGACGACGGTACTATAAGATTTAAATATGGCCTGTAACCACCATTTCCCACATATCGCACTATCAATCGGGCGTGGCACGGGTTCCTTTACCTTTTTTTTACCCTCACGCAGAACACTGGACACACCATTGCATCACCACAGCAAATGGCACAACCAGCCAACACAAACGCAAACTGAAAAATGGAGGTGGGGAGATTGAGTGTGCTTTCCTGACCTTACACTAGCACTGGCGCATGATATAACTGCAAAATCGGCATGCTTACACAGTGCGGCGGGCCCTCGACAGGGACGATTCTCCAGAACACTTCAGTGCATGAGGCAGGAGGCATTGAAAACTGCAGAAGAAGTTATATTGACAGAAGAAAGCGCAGGCAAGAGAGATCAAGTGCTTTCATTTTACCTGATGGCACAGTCAAGTAATTGCAACGCTTGAAAAAAGCACTACAACTAAAATAATACCAGACTGGATGATCTACAGAGTAGTTCTCCACAACTTTGTACTCAACGATTCAAAAGTGTTGTGATCTCCAATGGAACCATTTCTAAATTGACATCACACAGGCAATGAAGGAGGCTGGGACAGGAATGGCTCAAAATGATGGTTCTCACAATCTACCTCAGCCCCTGATGCACAAGCATCATTACCTTTTGAGGGAAGCAAATAGTTGTTTTATTCAGAATCAGATTACAAGAAAGAAACTAATGGAATGTTGCACCCACATCCAGGGCAACCACAGGAATCGATGTGCTTACTACACAGCTCACAGCAGAGAACAATGTCCGCTCAACTCATTTTAGGGCCCAACAATCTCGATTGATACGATTACACTCGCTATTCATCAAGATCAAGATAGGACACTACCACAATCATGTGTAACTCGCTGGCACACTCGATAAAAATTGCCACTTGACTGAATATCTGCTTCTCAAAGGGTTGCCACCTTTATATGCGCAGGTCACAGTGATAGTGCACAATAGTTGGCCGACGCCCAGCTCCCTTTCGTGGAAAGGCTTTTACGGGGATTTTCAAATAGCCCACCTCAACTGACTAACGGCCACTTTCTTTGATATGAACATCTCAAGTGGACGAAGTCACTGAGAGTGACGTCACTGAGAGTGGACGTACTGAGAGTGGACGTCTGAGTGTGGACGTCTGAAGAGTCCTACGATGAAGACAGAAAGATATCATGCCATGGTTTCTCATATACCCCACATATTGGATGATTCCATCGGCACCTGCTTTCCGAAGGTTAATTTCTGATGTCTAATCTTCAGTTAACCCCTTTAAAACTACGTTCATGTGCAACGAGGTGCCTCTAACCTTGTTTAATTACGCAATTGGTTAATTATGGGTACTTTAGGTACTCTACTGCACTTCTGGGACAACTATTGCACCTGGGTTACCTCTTTGCAAGACTGCTCGTACTCTAGGCACTTGGGCACAATTTGCAGGCAACTTCAACTGGGAGTCCGGCGGATACTCTCGTTTTAAAATTTCAGTCCATCTACCGTCGCTGTTACGTTTCATGTTCAGTCACAATATTTCATTGCTGAAGCATATTAGATAGTGTATGTCTGCCCTTCAGACGAGACCCCCACACACAAGGGACCAACTAGCTTCGCTTGGTCTCTCCCTTGATTGGGATCTAATATTCTAACTGAGCAACCATTACACTTTCCCCGTAACACAAAATGCGTCGGTGTTTCCAAATTACCCTACCTGCCGGCAAATTATATTTTCCCGCTTCAAGGAATTTCTAACGGTGCTGTCTACAAACATGTGCTGGATCGCTCGAGTAGACAATGTATGGTATCATTCTTACGCATGATAAAGTACAACATCTCATTGTGTATGTTCGGCGATGAATTGTCATTATCTTTCGTTGCCATACATGTCTAGACACGTAATTCCAAACTCAGCGCTAGTGCGCACCGCGATAAGTACAACAGTGTTCATTTTAAGTTCTGTGATTTGGGGGCCAGTCCAAAAAAAGTGAGGCAGAGTAGATTTACACAGGGCTCGTTTCTCAGGCATAAGAACCTGGTTCAACAGCACTAAGTCATGTCTTTTTTCTTCAGTAGCCCAACCTGGCTGGTGATCGAAGGGTGATAGGTCTCTCCACACAACCGTCCCCAGTTTCTAGAGTACTGCATAAGACACAATTTTTATCTGCCTTGACTTTATTGCCAGCCATGATGCACAAAAACTGACACAATATCTTTTGTCTCATTTCGTCAGCTCTCCCTTCTTATTTTTTTCAATAATCCCTTGTTGTCACGATAACACGCAATGATTAAATTCACTAGCTTTCTTTTTAATAACATGGCGCGAAAAAGTGGATTGCTACCCGCCTACTTATTTGATTAATAAACTTCCTATTGCGCGCAGGTTCCTCTTTCAGGGGACATCCTCATTACATCTTTTTAGCTATACCATTCCGATATAGATATAAAATACCGAGCTTTTTTCTGTCAATGCGTAAAACCGGCTTAAGGGATGGCAAACTTTTTTTGACAAGTTAGGACATTAATTGTATTGTTTCCCTTATATGTACTCTCCCGAAAATAGTAACAATTACCAAAGAAGAATGCGCCAAATGACGGTGTCTACTCATTTAAAATTACTATTTATAGAAGTGTGATTCCCGTATACACATCACTCCTTCCCTGGGATCTCCTCGCCCTGCTGCTACAAGTAGTTCGTCGTATCACCCGTCCCCGCGTGCCCCCATGCACAGTGGTTCTTTACTAAAAAATTACTTTTGAATAAAGTAATAATTGACGTTAAGGTATTGGTGCACTTTGAATTGTAATTCCCGTCTTATGGTCGCGTTTCTATCACTAGTGTATTCATAAAAATTCTTCGGGGGAAAAAACTCCATTATCTCTGTAGTCTCCCAGTGTTTGTCCTGTTTACCACCAATTGTTGATGACAGACCTTCCTGCATGACCATGATTGGTTCTATACAGAACTAAATCAGACGCTTTAGAGCAATTTCGGTTTTTATTCTTCTTCTCCCCCCATCTTAGCTCCTTATGTAGCAATGAATAGCTGCCAATGATATCTGGCCCCCTCCCGGAGCAGTATGGCCTCCACAACCTGCATTCATGTGTGCTGCAGCAGCGACGGTTTTGCTGCTTACTTTGTTTATATCATTGAAGTTGCCAGCCCCAATGTAAACCCCCTCATTTTAGTCGCCTCTTTCGACTTGCCCGAGATCAGCAGTTAGCAGTTACTAATAAAATTACTTGATCTCATCATAGACACGCGGGCAATTACACAAGGTAAATTTAGCTCGTTTTCATCTATGCACAATTTGTATTATTTTTTCTCGGGCAGAACAACAAGAGGATAATCGCTCCCCATTATCACTCCACCCTCGGGATAGGGATCACTGGACGTTGGGTTGGCACATCCCTCAGAAAAAACCGTGACAACATCACCAGATACTGCTCCATGCTCCATGGTACTCTCCAGAAAGCCCATATATAAATACGAAAGGCATAGCCGCCACCAGCAAAAGCACCACCTGGCGGATGATAACTAGTGAAGAGGAGATGACTAAGCATGAACACCAGATTGCGGCGGCACTACACACAAAGGATGGGCACGCACTGACCTGCAAGTGGCCAGACTGATTGCTGCCCTACACATACGCCCTCCCATAGGCGTGATGGTACTCCCCCCTGATTGCTTTGTCATTCAGGCGACCAAGGATAAATAAGCCGATACAAAGCCCCCCCATCATTCAGTTCACAGAAAAATGCCACTCTACAATGCCCATATGCCAAGTCGTGTATCTTGTATATTTCGATAACAATTCTAGGGAAAGATTAAATGCATGCTCATGCCGGGGCTTCTTTTATATAGTGTGGTGTGTGTGTGACTGTGTGCGTGCGTGTGTGTGGGGGTGTCGTGCGTGTGCTTTCACATTGGGTGATTAGATGGCTGGAGTGAGCCCACTTCTCACACGTGTTCACTTTTTTGTCTGCAAGCGCGATCGCAGCTGGTTCGGAGTAGTGTCTACTGATCTCACGCATTTCCCCCTAGGTGCAGGAGTTCTTATAACCTTTCTACGTATTTACTGGACCCCAAAATGGATTGCCAATCATGTCCCACCCTTGACCCCTTCGACAGATACTTGTCGATAATTCATAGCAAACTCTCTCCAGTCACGAATAAGAAGCTGGTAACAGTAGTGACTTCTTATACTTTTATCATATCCACGAAAGACATGGTATACCGTAATGGTGGATAGAGGAGCAATCTAACTCCGACCACGGCCAACGCTATATTACAACTGGCACATACGGAAAGTGGGAAGACGTCCTGTCTTTGTGCACGATCTAATCTATAATTGGGTTTGCGGGCCTCCCCCCGCCTCTCAAATCACGTACCTCAGATTAAATGAATGATAGTTATCAATCACTTAATCTAAAAACAATTTCCCCGTTTTTTATTAACCCCAAAAAATTGACTCATGAGATCGGGTCCAAATAACCCACACATCATTTACGGTTCCCACATTTCTCCAAATATATGGGATACCCCCGGATTAAGAATCACCCCCCCCCCCCCCACTGCACTAGCCTGGCTAGCACTACGGTAACTTTTTACCTCGGGTCTGTGTGACTGTCCTTCTGTATGTCTTCACAAAAATGTCTCGCTGCTTATTTTGCCCTATATTAGTTTTAGTTATTTTTTCTAAAATTGATACTTACTGCGGTATTGACTTACCATACACTCAATAAGCCAGCTCCAAACCCCCTCAGAAACCGTGTAGATATCCGACCCGCGTAATGGTTGATAGTAACAAGAAATCCCTAGACATTGGTCCAGCTAACAAGATCGATAACCGGCAATGGTACTCTAAACCCAGCCCCCATTGCAGGAACTTAGTACGGATAAGTCCTAACCGACGAATCGTTTGGCCATGTACGGCAGGAACTGGGAGAAGATCGGCCTACCCGACCATGTATAGGGCAACTAAGAGCCAGGGATTCTGATCATCCAGGACACCCCCACTACCTACTCATCAGGACTCCAGGGACGACCAGTGTTAACATGGGAATGGACATAAATCAGGACAATACTCTAAAAGGACATGAAGACCTAGACTGGAAGCAGAGCCACGGAGGAAGGGCAAGGGCCAGATAGGACAATTGGCGCGCTCCTCTATGTGGCAAAACTATTACAATCAGGGAGAATATGGGATACGATATTAAAGTACAGTAAGTATACTGTTAAAAGAAAAGAAAAAAAGAAACCCCCCACTCAGCTACTTGAAGGCACACAACATTATGCAATATCTTTGACATTCAATACCAACTTTTTTAATTTAATTTGAGTTAATTGTTCCCCAAACTTGCTACACAAGACACTACCACCTTAGGGTTCAAACCAATCTCAATTAGACAGTTGTTTTGACATCTGGCGTCACTACTGAGTTCTTTTTGGCCCCCATCGCGTAACCGGGCTTTTCCCGTTAGTCCCTATGGCGTGTGGCCTCCTATTGCATTCGATCTCAGACGAACTGGCAATCATCCCTGGGCTAAATGAGCAAGGCCGATCTGACGCCTATGATTGTGGGCCTGTGGGAATGGACTGCCACATCCTTACTGAGAGTGCCTGAGAACAGAGGTCACTGACTCGATTGGCTGGAGCTGAGCGAACGTCTCGCGCGACAAACACAAACTCACTCTAATGCAGCATCATCCACCACAGAGTAGCCTCATATCGGACTCCTAATGTCTGGCCGACAATGGACAATCGTATGGCCAGGGAAGGTTAGTCCGTTGAGAGCAGAATGTTAACATTGGGTTGGCAGTCAGGAAACTGCATGGATCTAACCTGTGCCCATCAATGCGGTTCTTGCGCGTTGCTGACCTGTTGTAAAACACTCGACCTTTCCCGGGCAGCCAAAAAACAAGTCGGCCAAGGACATCGGTTACGAACGAATTTACATTGACGTGTTCGTTTGCGCCAACTTCAAGCCTCTTTCAAGGTGCAACCAATTGGACTCCGTTCCGTTGTTATTAATCTGATCTCATTTCCTCACAAACAACCTTTGCACTACCTCCATACCAACCGTGCGGCGGACTGCTTACATCACAACTCAAATTGTTGGGCAAAATTACGATTTATTTCGCACTTACAGTTACGACACCTTCACGCCGGTCACTATTCATGTACCGCCCCCCCTGGCAACATAAAAAGACAAGCACTTAGTCCTAAACCAGACCACGTTCTCCATTGATTGCTCAAGCTGCCCAGGGGGGACCTATGCTCGGTATGGACACCAAAGAAGTCGACAATTTTTCAGGGCGTATCGGCGATGCGAGCTAGTCCTGCGGACAGGTCACTCGCGTGGAGGTCCGGTCCCTCCAGGTTGAGGTCGCTATGTGCCCAAAGTACCAGCGTTCATGCAGTCTACTTCCCGGACGTCCCCCTTGATCAAGGGCCACTACAATGTACGTTACCTGCAGGAATGGGAACCCTGGGCAGTTGAGGAGCTGTTGTTCCCTCAACCTGTCTCTGAGCCCGGTGACACCCGACCAGACCGAATAAAAGCGATCCTCCGATGCTCCCCGTTGTCACTATGGGTCGTCACACTGCGCATGCCGGTCTTCAACTGAGCCAGTGGCTTGCGCAAACGGTGCAAAGTCGACTGGATTGGTACTCTGATGCACGTATAGATGCCACTGCCCTCCCCGAATACATGCTCTGCCCCCACTAATACAGGTTTCTCCCGCCCACCTGTCTTCGGGGTGCGTTTCACTTACTCCTGTTTTAAATTTTTCCTCGATTTGAAAGTAGTTAATGTCACTATTGCTCCTATCAGTTCTTGGGTAAGCGATTTTAACGGGACAAACAGAGTCTAAATAACGTGGATGTCCACCTTACTTCGGGAAATA